>JADKLZ010075252.1:35788-61212 GCA_021533235.1 Biomphalaria straminea | reverse complement strand
TGAGGACAAATTTCATGATTTTCTTTATGATGAGGCTTTTTTTTTTTCTAAAGATTATAATTATAAATTTGACAATATATAAGGATGATACATTTATGAATGGAGCAATATTTAATTTTGTAATCTTAATATAAATCTTTTTGTACAGTTATACAGTCCTTGCCATAATTTGGTAGCAGTTATAATACAAGAAGTAACATTGTTCTGGGTTTTCTAATTACTATACAATACTCCAAAAATTTCTACTTGCAAATAAATAACTTTGATATGTTTCTTCAGTACATCTTGTGAAACAGTTCAACTTGCTAATGAAGATGAAACACATGCATCTAATCTGGTACTATCCCATGTCTCTTCAACTCTCTCCGGTTCATGTCGAGATGGTAGCAGTGTAGATGTAGTTGTTTCCCTTGCAACAGCTCCAGTCTTGGCAGATTCTCCATCTTCATCTAGCACCACAGAAAAAGGTACTACCTCCTCGGATGGAAGACTTAGCCCTAACAATCAGAGGTAAAGCAAGAATGACTAGCTAAGGGCTTATTGGAATTGTTTCAGATTCTTTATAATCTAAGTCTTAGTGCATTCTCTATGAATATAACTTTAAAATAAAACAAAAAATAGAACCAACAACCTGTTTTACATTATAACTACAGATTGGAATGTATGTTTGTGTGAAATTATTAATTTTTTTTTATAACTTGACTATGTATGTTCTATGGTTGTTGTCTGTCTTGTTCTCTGTCACTTGTTAATACCTTGTGTTTAGATTTAGATTGACAGTTGCTATTGAATGCTGTTTCTTTATTTGTATTGTGAATGAAGAATTAAAAACAGTGTACGCTGATTACATTCAGTGTTAACCCAATGACTAACCCTTATTGTTGACATTGGTAGACTAACAAAAGATGACTGTGATGGCAGTGATTTGGGGGCCAACTTTGAGTAAGTAGATTCCTAACACCCCCCACCCCCACCAGTACCCTGCTACGTTGTTGACCTGCTTGAGCTTGGTTTCAAATGATCCCACTTGTTAGTAGTGGTTAGTTTCTTGTTAGTTAGCGTAAATTGGCTGAAACGCAAGCTATTGGCTTGTTGGTTGTTATTTGTAGTTGTATGTCTGTACTTGTTATCGCTTTTGTTGGCTTGTTTATTCATTCATACTCTAAGTCTAATACTTGTTCTATTTAGCTTTGAAACAAATCCTATTTGAATGAATTGGTTTGGGTCCATGTATGGGCTAATGGTTTTACACGCTTAACATTTGATTCCAACCTGACAATCTTTTAGTTTTCTATCAGTGGTGCCCAAGCTTCTCCACCTTGGGAGGCCATATAAAGTTTTTTTTTCCAGTTAGTATTATTACCTAAGTTAATTAA
Organism: Biomphalaria straminea; assembly: GCA_021533235.1. Classification (NCBI taxonomy): domain Eukaryota; kingdom Metazoa; phylum Mollusca; class Gastropoda; family Planorbidae; genus Biomphalaria; species Biomphalaria straminea. Next base: position 59,836 of record JADKLZ010075252.1, on the reverse strand, counting down.
ATTACTTGCCCTTTTTTTGTTGATCATTTGTTCTATTGATCTATTGTTCTAATTCTGGGTTGCATGCAGTTTGCTGGATTTTTTGTGGGAAGGTTTGGATTGAAATCACTGATCTCCACAATGTTCTAAGCCTCATCTGAGCAACAGAAAGTGTCCTGGACTAAATCTTCCCTTCAGTTCATTTGGTGTAAAGTTTTTTTAAAAAAAGGGGGAGGGGTTTGAATGGTGTGTAATAGTAAAGCAATTAATTAATGAGAACTGAAAGAATATTTGTTTCCGAGTATTAGATATTGTTTGGTAAAAATAAAAATGATTGGCTTTAGTGCTGGTCTCATGGCATCTTTCTTAACTATTGGTTTTAGCAACAGTTGAGTTTAAAAACATCTGCTGTTGCTCACTTGGTCTCACTCAAAGGGAAAGTTAAAGATATTTTTTTTTTTCTTTACCCTTGTGGTTATTTATAATGCTACTCTTTCTATATGTATCATTTTGAATAGCATTTGTGGAGGTTTAATGAAATCATTATCTGGGTGTTGTCTCAATATATACTTATTTACAAAACAGAGCTGTACACTCTGAAAATGTTTGAGTAAAAATGGTACCTAATTAAAAAACTTGGTTAAATTAAAAAAAAACACTTGAAGAAAAATTCTCTCATTATTCTACTTAGCAAAGATTTCTATTCAAAGTGGTTTTACTGTGTGTCTTTCTGACATGTTCACTTTTTTCAAACCATTGTACACAGTGATTTTTGTAACAGTAATTATTATGTCTTTAAAAAAAAAGGTACAGAAAACTGAATTTAACTAATATTTTCAAAGCAAAATCCAAGCACTAAACATTTTTCAAGTCTGCAGTTCTGTTGTAGCCGGATTAGCATAGCCATACCAAAGCCAGCGAAGTGACTATTGCATATATTTGGGAAATAAACACTGCTTTTAGCTCTGTTTGTTTTTATGTTGTTATATGTGCTTTATCTATTTGGCTGAGATTTTAATGAAATTATGGTTAAATGTAGTCAATAATGATATTTTCTTTTGATAATTTTTTTTTTAATCAAATTAGTGACTTTTATATAATTGCAGTCCTATTTCAAAGCTATTTTTAAAGCTTCATACATTTGTTATATAATGTTATATTATTAGCCATTTAAGAGTTTAAGTTTTTGCAATAACTTTGAATGTACTGTTTTATTTCGAATCACTGCTGACGCTAGAGGAGCATTATATAATGTTAAACCATTGTTTTATGGTTGTATGTTCATTTCAGTTTCTTGGCGTCATCTGGACTGTTAAAGAAAGCATCCTCCAGTACTGTAGCAGCAGCTTGTCCTAGCCGGCAGTCCTCTGAAGCTCAGGGCAACGGGCCAGTCTCTCCTCCAGCTGCCTCTGTACCTCCAGCAGCACTCTCTCCTTCTCTTGTATCATTAAGAGAGGACCAGACCTGTTCAAGTCTGGAGCCAGATACTACAGAATGCACATTGACACAGGCTCAAAAAATCGAAAGAGCCAGGTGAGATAAATTATAGTCGGTGGGATTATCAATGATAAATATGTCCTTGGAATAAAAAGAGCTTACTGACTGAAACCTGTGAAAATGTTACCTATAAATTATTGATTTACTATTTGCAAGGGTGCACTCCTGAGCTGCTTACTCTAATTAAGTTATATACTCATGTAAAGTTCCCCTTTCAGACCTTGTGGTCTATAGGGCAGATGATGTAAAGTTTATCTGATGCTGTGGCATACGATTAGCGAGAGTGTCATGTGGCCAGCACAACGACCAATCGCCTTTAGTTTTCTCCAACTAATGTAAGTACTCATCAGAGCTGGGTGGACTCGAACATCCTAAAATTAAAAATCCCAGGATTCGAACCCCGGACCCTGTTCATAGGTCAATTGCTTTACCGCTCAGCCACCGTACCTTCTATATACCGGTACTTATCTAGTTCAGCTTTACAGTTCTAGTTTGCTCTTAGCCAGTTTCTGCTGTGTGCACACTAGGGACAAGTTAGCATACCACGTGCTGACTAACTGCTGATTCACAATGTTTGGGTCACAATATTGTAATGTCACACTATGTCCTTTGGACTATTTGGAGATACAAGACTCCTTAGTGTCACATATGCCATTCTGGGTTGATTACACGAGAGTTATTTTTAGCTTTTCTTTGTCTTGTTAGAAATTAAAATCTATTGGCTAGAAGTTGCATCAGTCACATGACAACTTCCGCCCAGAGACTGTAATTGCGTGAGATTTTCAGTCTGTGCGTAAATGTCTTACTGAGAGGTTGTGTATTCTAACATCTCTAAGTTTTATTAAGAAAGAAGCCTTTATTATGTTATTATTTTCATCTTGTTGATCTACTATTGTACATAAGCTGTACTTACGTTTTATTCAAATAAAGTTCCGGAGTTTCATTTTCTACAAAGAATCTTTTACAGTGAATTCTAGTTCGACATTAATTCAATTATTTTAATAGAAGATTTAAATCCCCGGCATCACAAGGACATTACATCATTCAACATTGAATTTACCTTGTGACACTTAGAGACAGTATTTACACATATGTGTGAAATTGTATAAAAACCTATGTGTGAAATGTATAAAAAAAAAAAAGGAAAGCAAACACAGTGTTGAGCTCATTAGGTTCATTTGATAATAATACTGTTACCCTGTTACCTATCCCTTAGTCTGGAGGACCGTTGGGGCACCAAGCAAGACTTGTAGACCATCTTTCTCCATTCCTCTCTATCCTTTGCCCTGTTTAAAACCTCTCTCAATGGTAGGCCTGACCATTCTTTGATGTTATCTTCCCACCGCTTTCTCTGTCTGCCTCTTCTTCTTTTTCCTGGTACTGTTGAAGATCCTAAAATTAAATAATACTAGTTTGGCTTTAAAAAAAAAAGTAACAATTATATATTTAAGTGATTTTATACTGTCTTTCATGCATAGAATTCTTTTTAGATCTCTTTCATTAAAGTGTTTGTAATTCCTATTTTGTAATTGTTTGCTGTGTACGTTTCAGAGCTATAATGGACCCTATAAGTAGCTATGTTTTAGTTAAATGAATGTTGTTTTTGAAATGAGGTATCAAAGTAACTGTAGCAATGTTAAGTTGAACTCTTTGTTTTTTTCAGAGCCCAAGCTAAAGAAGCTCAAGAACAGTATGATGCAGCAGCTGTGGTGCACAATGGGCCAGTTTGATGCTAGAACTCACCTACCCACTTCCAAGTCCCTGTCTCCTCCCTGTTGTACATATGTTATAATACAAACCAATTGAGCGGGTCTGTCCCCTTTTTTTTTTTCCAACACACACACAAATGCTAGGAGTACCACCATCACATCAGAACCATGCTGTTTATAGACCTTCCTTCTTTCTGACACTGGGGTGTTGCGGACAATATTTATTGAGAGATTATTTCACTATAAGAGTTATCCTGAATGTACCTAGGAGAGGGGGGACAGACCCCTGTGATGTTATGACAGAGGAGTGTCTATTCAAGGGGAGAGGGGCGAACCCCCCTGCGACATCTTTGACAGAGGAGTCAGTCCTGTGCTCCTTAGACTCCCCTGGACCAAACCATCTGGACACTAGATGCTGTGTTGTTGGTACTGATTGACTGCGTATGTTGAGTTGCCTGTTGTTGAGAGGATCAAGTTTGTGTTTTCAATGTGATTCTTAACTTATGCATTCATTCATATAATGAAAGGATATTCTTAGAATAAACTGGTGAATTTTTAGCAAATTTCAATATTTTTGTTTGAGCATTTCATAATATCATATTTTTTTTCCCTCTTGTATCTGTTTTGTCATCTATATTTTCTTTTTTTTTTTTTTTCTTTGGTCATTTTTTTCTCCTCCCTCTTTTTTTTATATTCTTTCATAGTGTGTTGATTACTATAAGGAGAAGCTAAATGATATTTTTTAGCATTGATTTCTCAGTCCTATTGTTCTGAACAATGAATAATGTTTTTATAAAGTTTCAGTGTACTGTTTCTGTAGTCATGTTTGTATTGGGACAAGAGTAATGTTTCCTTGACCAAATAGTTTATTGGAAGTAGTAAGAAATGACCTGTGGGTGGTTTATTCACAAATATGCACCTTAACAAAAGCCCCATTTTAAATTGATGTACCCAGTATTGAGTAGAGTAGACATTTCTCAAAAAAAAAAAAAAATTTAAGTAGCTTAGGTAATAAGGTCAGCCATCACTGGTGTAGATAATATACAATCTGCTTTTTTTTTTTTTTTAATTTTTTTTTTTTTTTTTTGTACCAATTAGGACTATATAGATTCTGCTGTTATTAAATCTTCTGCCCATAGTGTTACCTATTTAAAGGTTACATTTATTATTAACTGCTTTTTTTTTTTAGTGCAAAAAAAAGTAGTGTCAACAGAATTGTCAATTAAAACAGCTAAAATAATATGTAAAAATGTACCAGCTTATGAAAAGTTTGCTGCCAATCAGAAATACAAATGTTTTTTTTCTTCCTGTAAAAGCTATTAATATATTTGTCTCTGAAGAGTTTTATTTGTAGTTGTACATATCCAGTAGTGTGACAGATCAAGCAAAGACAATGTTCTACTCAGATTATAGTCTTACTGTTCCAATGGGGCTGCTTGTATAGTTTCACAGCTGCTCTAAATCAGCTTGACCAAATGAATGCCAGTATTAGTTCAAGATGTGTTTGTGTAGAAATCTTCAGTGATGTAGTCCAATCTGAACCTGTTAAGTCTGACCAGATTGTGATGGACAATTCTGCATGCTAATGTAATGATAGAATTCTGGTCACTTAATGACCGGATGGAAAGAAAGTAAAAAAAAAAAGAACCTTTATTGACTCATTATGTCCACTTTGTACTAAGATATTGTTTTAAATGGTCACAGATGCTGTAAAGCCTGTTTGTTTTTTTTTTATTTGTTTTTTTTTTTTTTCAACAGCAATAAACTTAAAAACACAAAAAATTTCATCAACATTTACTAATATTTTTTTTGGTTTTGTTTAATTAAACCCATCCTTATTTGCTCCTGATACTTGGTCCATGTCACTCATCTTTATTGTAATGTTTTAAGTTTTTTTTTTTTTTAAAAATGTATATTGATAGAAATATCTGGCCTTCACATCTTCAGAAAGAGGCTTTCGGTGTGCTCGCTACTTCTTAATTATACCTGGCCAAAATGAATTTCACCTCTGCTTATGGGTTGGGGGAAGGGTGGGGGGCTTGCTAATAATAAAAACAGTTCAGAGATATTTAATGTACAGACGCTAGTTTCTTTTATCATTATCTTCATTTTTTGTTTGCTTTTTTAGTGGCCTTTTTTTTCTTCTTTTTTTCATTCTTAGCAAACTGGTTAAAAAAAACAACTTCCAATTTATATGATGGATATACATAATATTAGTATTAATTGTTCTCATCAATCTTAGTTTCAGGTAAGTGTTAGGCAGGGTTCAACTTTTGACCACTTGCTGTGTCTTTGTGTTGACCTTTTTTTTTTTTATTACTACAATGACAATACACACATGCAGATGTTTTAGTTGTGTCTGTATTTCATTTATTTGACAAGTACTATCTCTTATACTCTGATGGATAACAACATAAGTGAGAAGAGCAAAAGGCACAGATAATGTGATATACCAAGGTTTTAGGAATGCTGTTTAGCAGACAGTTTTAGAAAACTAGGAAAAGCAAAAAGACATTGTAGAAAGTAGATGTTGATAATAAAAGTATCTTAACTAGTCTCTGATTCTATGCTTTTTTTTGTGTGTGTTTAACTTTGGAAATTGAAAAGCTCATAGCTTGGCTGACTTAAAAAGTGAGCTATTCATTATTTATATAAGATTGTGGGAAACTGAATGATTTTCTTATAGGCAAATACTGGAAAATCAAATGTTTAACAAATAGAGTTCAACCAATGTAATAATATCAACTTCGGCTAACAACCTTGGAGAGGAGTTAGGTGGGAAAGTAAACAAATAGAGAGTCAGATATTTGTTTCTTTATTGGTAGTGTATCTGTACAATTATGACTAGTTCAGGACATCTAAATTGTAATAAAAGTTCACATCCTATATATTTATTTTTTTTCCTTCATGTTCTTTGTATAACTACTAATAATAAATCAAGCAATGTCCACTAAGTAAGCTACAAGTATTTAGGTAATTATTGTAATTGTTTTGTTAATCAATTATGATGACTAGATTAGAAATCCAGAAAACATGTCTAGCATGAGAAGAGGTCAGCATCTACATTATTTAACAATTTTTTAATTAATTTTTTGGGGCTCAGAGTTTACTAACAGAGATTTTGTCTTCATTGTAAATCCAGTGTCTTAAAATGTGACTTAGAAATAGGTGCTTGGTGGTACTAAGATTTTTATTGAACTGATATTTTTAATCAATATCATTACCACAGTAGCTACTAAAGACTAATGATCACAGACATGGTACAAAGCAATGTATTTACTTTATCCATTGGAACAGATTCATAAAGCTAAGTTATAAATAAATGTCAAGTTTGTATTTAGAGGTAGCACTTTTTGAACTAGTGCTACACGTGTGTACTTAATTTATATGGATTATGTTATATCTTTGTTTTTTTTTATACTGTAATGTGTTTGTACAAATTATTTGAAGCTGTGTAATTGTGTAACTAGGGCCTTAATAGTATCACATTATATTATTGTACGAGAACCGTATGCAGACAGTTTGCTAACAAAATCAGGGATGTATGTTTTGTGTTAAGTTCACCCATTAACTGGTACTAGAGGGCTATACAGGAACAGAAGAACATTCAGATGAGCCATTTCGATTGTATTTTCTCTTCACCCTTGTGCTATCATCAGGCATGTGTTTCTTGGGGAAGGGGGGCAGTTGTGTGAGACAGAATGTATTATATTTTCAGTACATTTTCACTTCTGGTTTTCATGGCATTTCAGCCTTGAACATAACTAGGGCTGTACTATTCAGCACTTGGAAACTTTAAAACAAAAAATAAGACAGGCAGAACCATTCTACCTATTAAACAATCCATTTTTTAACAAATAATTATTTAGTATAGTTTTAAAAAAACATCGGCTTTAAAAGTCTGACCAGATTGTGTTTAATTACATGCTGAACTAATTAACAGTTAAGATATGTAGGCAGATCAGAAGAAAAATAGTAGTTAACATAAGCAGGGCATCTATTGCCCTTACAAATCTTTTTTTTTTTTTCACAAAGCTTCAAGGAACCTTCTTGAAAGCACATCTCTCTCTCTCTTCCGTATTGCACTAAGTAACTAATGTCAAACGATTGTATCAGAGGCTATCTCTATCTACTTGTTGCAATAGTCAGTTGATTGCTTCATCTTAATGTTTTACTTTTCGCTACATTAATGGCTCTTGAATGTGCCTTGTCGGCTAGCCCGTTTCCCCTTGTACGAGACTAGTCCTAGTGGATGTGATAAGAAATGTGGTGTGGCTTCTGTAATTGTTATTAACCACATAACACATACATGCCAGATGTTTAAAGGCGATTCTTTGCCAACCATCACAATGTATGCAGGCTAATGATTTCAGCTGTCTATGTTTGTTATTAAAACTTTTTTTGTTCTATGTATGCACTGGTTTGTACTCAACTGAAACTATTTAGAGATTGCTCACATGTTGGAGGATGTCCATTGACAGCAGGCAATGGTGTGAATTATTCCATTTCTAATGATGACTACTAATACTAGCTGAACTTGTTGGTGACTTGTTAATTCTGTGTATGGTACTCTAGTGTTTATAATAGCTGAGTGACTGTGTGTGTGTGTGTGTGTGCAACACAATTGACTTGATGTGTACAGTTTTTAAGTAGTTGAAAATGTGTACATACAAACATGTTATTAAAAAAAAAGTAAAAGATACATTTATGATTTACTGTGTTTTATATGTTTCTCCTTTTTAATTCATAGATCTGTGTGTTAATTAAAGCTCCCATAAAGTATATTTACAGATTAAAAACCACTTGATGTTCATAGCATCAGTTTAGCATCACTAGTACATGTATTGCACTTGGGCTAGTGTTCATTCAGTTACTATAATATTCTACTTGCCTTATCCAGATATTTATGTTAAAATTGCATACATCTTAGTGTGATATTAACATCTCTTCTTTTATGAGCTCAATTCAAGTCAACCATTTAGAAAATAATAAGATCAAGTCAGAAAAACTTTTTGTTTCAGGAAGAGAAGGTAAAGCTGAATAGTTCTCCATCATCAGCAATGGAAATATTGACTTAATTTAGTTTGTAACTTGATCTAACAGATTTCAAAGTTTGACCACTCATGGTAAATGTCCTTGAAACTTAAAATTTACCAAGGTAAGGTCTAAATTTTTTGTAGTGCAAATACAAATTAAAAAAAAAAGAAAACCTTCCTTTTCTGTGATACTGTATTTGAACTAAAAAAAAAGTTAATTTGTAGAACAATTCTGAAGAGCTTAGTAACATCAAGGTAAGCTTAATTCATTAAACACAAACCTATTAGGAAGATAATATTTAATGATCAGCTATTACAACTCATAGTTGTTTGATGTTAGGATTTTTTTTTAGCACCTTCCACAAGCAACCAACTGGCCAACCCTGAAAACTACTGTAGTAGTAAAGGGGAGAAAAATGGGCACAAGACACATATATATACCCAGAACCTTTTCCTACAGTGTATTTGCAAATACAGTAGACGATGCCGCCCTGGCTTCTCTACCAGATCTTCTAGTATTGGAATGCCTAGATGAGCTTCCGAGCCTTAGTGACCTCAAAAAAGCAATTAACTGCATGAAAAATAGAAAATCTCCAGGAAGTGATGGTATCCCAGTGGAAGTGGTTAAAGCCAACGAATCACTCCTGCTCCCCGAACTCTATACTCTCCTCTGCCGTTGTTGGGAAACAGGTCATGTCCCTCAAGACATGCGTGATGCTACTATTGTCACAATATACAAGAACAAGGGGGATAGGAGTGACTGCAACAACTATAGGGGTATCTCTCTCCTCAGTATAGTGGGCAAGATCTTTGCTAGAGTGGCACTATCTAGGCTGCAAGTGATAGCTTCTAGAGTCTACCCCGAGTCTCAGTGTGGATTCAGGAGTGGTAGATCCACTATAGATATGATATCTTCTCTACGACTACTGCAGGAGAAATTCAGAGAGAGAGACAGACCCCTTTACATTGTTTTTGTTGATTTGACTAAAGCCTTTGATATGGTCAGCAGAAGTGGCCTCTTCAAACTTCTAAGGAAAATAGGTTGCCCTCCCAAATTACTGAGGTTCATTGAGTGCTTCCATGAGGAAACTAAATGCACTGTCAAATTTAATGGAGCCCAATCAGCACCTTTTGAGGTCTGCAGTGGTGTCAAGCAGGGATGTGTGCTCGCACCCACTCTGTTTGGCATATTCTTCTCCTGTCTACTGCATTACGCATACAACGACATAAACGATGGTGTGTTTCTCCATACAAGATCCTCTGGAAAGCTATTCAATGTTTCAAGGCTGCGGGCTAAAACCAAGGTCAGGAGGTTACTCATCAGGGAACTCCTGTATGCTGATGATGCAGCTATTGTGGCTGATTCTGATACCCAGCTACAGTTCCTAGTTGACAAACTATCTGCTGCTTGCCAGAAGTTCGGCTTAAACATCAGTCAGGGCAAGACTAAGGTACTTGTACAAAACACTAATGCTGCACCTCAAATAACCATTAATGGCCAACCACTAGAGATCGTAGACAACTTTTGTTACCTTGGCTCCATCATATCCAACAACACTCTACTGGATAATGACATTAACAACAGGATAGCCAAGGCAATGGCCACCATGTCACGGTTGCAGAAAAGAGTCTGGGACAACATATTGCTGACTAACAGCACTAAAGCTCTAGTTTACCGGACCTGTGTATTGAGCACCTTGCTATACGGAAGTGAAACGTGGTCAACATACTCATGGCAGGAAAAAAAGCTGAATGTCTTCCACCTCCGATGCCTAAGGCGGATCTTTAAAATAAGGTGGCAAGATAAGATAACCAACGAGGAAGTGTTACAAAGAGCAGGTTGCCAGGACATCCGCTCTGTTATCAGCAGCAGACGCCTTGGCTGGCTTGGCCACGTTCGTAGAATGCCAGTAGGTCGACTCCCACAGGATATTCTGTATGGCGATCTAATAGAAGGCAGAAGAGCCGCTGGTCGTCCACTCTTACGTTATACAGATGTATGCAAACGGGACATAAAGCTCTTTAAGATCGACACCAGCAACTGGGAAGAGGTGGCACAAGATAGATCCACTTGGAGAGAGAGCATAAAGAAGGGGTCTTTGATTGCAGATGCCATACACAACAGAAGTAGAAAGAAGGGTGAAAGTGCAACGGCGCCTGGTGACTACATATGCCCAACCTGCGATCGCAGCTGTGTATCAAGGATCGGCCTCTTTAGTCACACAAGAGCTTGCAAGGGGAAAAGATCGTCTCTAGAGACGTAAAATGCCACAGAGATTTGCAAATGAGGCTAGGTACAAGTACGGTAGGGGAAGTAATTTTGAGGCATGACTAAAATGAACTAATAAACTGGATTATGCCTCTTTAAGTTACCGGTAATTTATAAGTAAAAACAATAGTTTTTAATTGTTTTAAATTAAATCCTACTTTATGTTTCAAAACTATTGGTATTAAATTTATCATTTATATTTTAGTTGTCAATGAGAAAAATAAATGGCTAGTATGGATTTCAAACCTAAGACTTTCGTGTTATTAGCCCGACGCTCTATCAACTTAACCAAACTGCCATACTATTACTACTAAGTGCAATGTTTCAGCTTGAAATAAATGATTCAGTTTTCATGTGTATGAAGACCTAACTTTCACCTATTGATCACCTTTTGACTAAACATGAAGAGAGTGTGAGCTTATGGTAACAATGCATTTGTATATATGTATGCATTATTATACATCATATGACGGTCAGACGCTTATACGAATAGAAATTGTAAGCAAATATGGTTTAAATAAACGTGAATAAGAAGTATTTAAGTATTGGCCCTATGTATAGCTTAACATAAAGGGATCCTCTAGACGTGCTGTAATATTCATATTCAACGCATTTCAAAAGATTTTCACTATTTTATTTCTATTCGTTCAACAAAACTTGAAGGAGCAAGTACGTGTCTCACTGTCTAGTCCAGCATAGGGAGATGCACAGAGTAGATGGTTTCACTGTCTAGTCCAGCATAGGGAGATGGACAGAGTAGATGGTCTCACTGTCTAGTCCAGCATAGGGAGATGGACAGAGTAGATGGTTTCACTGTCTAGTCCAGCATAGGGAGATGCACAGAGTAGATGGTTTCACTGTCGGTACCACAGAGCAGCGTACTGGTGTCAATGTCCAGGGAGTTCACGGGGAGAGATTTGTTGGGCAGCAGGGACGAGATGTCCAGCTTGTGTCGCGATGTCTCCAGACTTAGCCACGGGCTAACGATGGCTCCTCCTTGTCTTGTGCTCTCCTTACCTGAAAGTAGAAATAAACTTTGTTAAGGTTTGGACTGACTAGCTGAGTGTAACGGCGTAATGAGAAGAGTGCCTACCGCAGTGGTACCCAAACATAGCGATCCCAGGGCCACATAAGACTCCGACACGCGTGTCACGGGCCGCATCATTCAGCCTGTCCAATAGAAAAGAGCCTCCGCAGCTTCATAATGTACTGTGGGCCGAAGTTTCGAGGGAGTCGGATAAGGTCCGGAGGACGTAGGTTGGGCGTCAATGGTCTACCATTCACACTAGTTAATTAGTTAAAGTTAACTGCAGAAAGGCTTTAATTGCGCTGGGTCAAACTAAGGATGTTTATTTCTGCCGTGTGTACGATTTTTAAAAAAATTAACAATGCATGATAGATCCAAGATAAAGAATACAATAGCAGCATCCATTTTGGGTAACGCTGGCAAGCAGCTGAGTATAGGTAAAAAGGATGTTGGAGATTTTCACGACTATTCACGATAAACTGAACAAAGTCAATGCCAGGTTAAACTAACCAATGTCAAGGTAGATAAATTGAACTTCAAAGTTTCCAACTAAATAAAAGTTACACACGGAAGAGTTTACATTATTTAGTCCGCGTGTTATCATTTACGACACGAAAAAAACACATAACATTTTCTTTACCTGGTACACCGGATACACCAAAAAGTTTGCTATTTATAGTTTTCCCGCCATGTATATATATATATATAGACCCAAGATAAGGCATTGTCTTCGATTCCGAAGATTAAAGATAATTATAGTCACTTGACAAGTCCCAAAAAGCCTGTGGAGTCTGGGAGCACATGAGGCGCCCCGACCGCACTTCTCCGTGGTGGAGGCTGTCCAGGCCTGAGCTAGCTATTATAGCACAGTGCAGGACAGGCCACTGTCCTGTTGGCTCATACTTTTCACGGCTATGGCCAAATTTCGATTCTGGGTGCTCACGCTGCGATGAAGAAGAGGAAACCGTGCCTCATATTCTGTTGGACTGCCCCAGACTTGCTGATCTCCGCATCGACAGGTCTGAGAAACCAAAACTTCTCGACCTGTATGGTGACGCCTATGCACTACGCAAAACAGCAGGGTTTCTGTCCAGGGCTTTTGCAAGAGAGGATTTAAGCCTATCAAGCCCTCACTCAAATGGAGTTTGATGAATGAATGAATAGTCACTTGACGAAAAAGTACTTTTAAACGAGATTGACATCAAAAGTCATAAAGATTAATGAGTCATTCTTATTGATAAGAACAGCAAACAAACAGAACAGAAGTTTTAACATTACAAGCTTTTATCGCTCTGTTTTTCTATTAAAACAGCAACGAGGTGTAACGCATCAAATGTATTTTATTTCTGAACATTTCTTTGAACAAAAGTGTGAGAAGAGAACAAGAATTGAGAACCGCGGATTCAACTAGTCTCGTTCGTCAAGGAGGCAGACAATATAGCGGTAGTTTGTGTCAAGTGTGTCAGGAATAGAAAAAGGAAGTTGTCAGTTCTCACCTCCCTTCACATTGACGTCTGGTCAATGTTTAGGACACAGACCTAGATATATCTTATACCTAGACTGAAAACAAAGTCAAATACGTTTCCGATCGGACTCTTTTTCAAGCTGTAAGGGAATTCGCCCTGAAAATAGCTCCTCTTAGAAAAGTAATGATCTTAAGTTTTCAAAGTTTAAAAATAATGCAGTCCAATTTTAGGGATTTTAAATAGAATGGGTCGATTAAATTACAGAACTATATATATTTACGCAAATCTATGATATAAAGCCATTTCTTTTTAGTTTTCATTGAGATAATACGTTAACAATCCTAGAACTAAACTAAATAATTCAAGCCTGTTGATTTTAATCATCTTAAGATTGTAGATTGTACATTTAAATAGATTGATTACCTAGATCTTAACATATCTAGATTCTGTTAAATAATAAGTTCTAACCAAATTTATATTACACGTAACACATTATATTCAACAGGTAAGGTTTGAAAACAAAAGTTAACTACTTATAATTACTTTATAAAACAACATATTATTTCAGATTTCTAAAGTTGTTTACGACATTTGTGTGTATAGCTGTAGGCCAGAGGCGTCACTAGGGTGGGTGCATGGGCGCCCGCAGGGGGGTGCAAGGGGGTGCACTTGCACCCCCCTGGATTCTGAGTAGCAAAATTTTAGACAATTTTTTTGCATCATTAAATCAATTAACTTCTTAGTAGCCACTGAGCAAGTAGTACCTTCACTGTAGTACAATCATAAGGATGTTAAGTTAATGTTGGAGTTGACTAGTCTAGGCTTAATAGGAATAGATGGCCGACGTGCACCCCTCTAGATTCTAGTGGCCACACTGTAGCAAATTTTATAAAAATTAATTTCTTAGAAGTAACAATTTAAGAAATTTTGCTTCCACTTAAGTTCAGCTGTAAGGAAAAACTATTATTGCAATAAACTATATATGCTAATCATGTGTTGATGGCTGACCATGTAAGCTTTATTATAGGCTTTGTAAAGAATTAATCTCTAAAAAAAAAATAGTTCTGTTTTATGTCTGTGTAGTGTAGTTCACGCGATAATATGAATACCTACTTATTAATTGTTTTAAATTATGTTCCACTTATTTGGATATTAAATATATTTTTAAATATTATTTTTGGTTACATGTAGTATATACATGCCAAAACTTAAGCAGCGTAGCGACACATATGTAAAAAATAATAATTTTCTACAAAAAGTCTAAAACCATTTGCATAAATGTGTTTAAAATATAGTAAATAATCACCTCTCTTACTAAAGAGATTCCCGCGATTGTTACTATTAATAGTGAATAGTTGTAAAAGTGGTGTATTTTATGAAAAAAAAAACTGCTAGACATAAATATTCTACTCGGCCAAAACTGCGATAGCTGCCCCGTGATGGCTAGCTTTCAGAAATGTGTTAAGGCACAAAACTTCAGTGCAAAGCCCTCAGCCCCCTGGATGACAAAGTGGTCATCATCGAACCACGATGGACGAACTATATATATATGTAAGGCAAGGATTGTTGACAAACAGTTTCATTTCTACCTTTTAGTATGAGACACTATGGAGTGAGAAATAAGAACCCAGTCACAATTTTGAGACGATTTGTTTAGCGGTTGTTAATTGTCAAGTCGTTGTTGATATTTTTTGTTAGATCTACCGCAGAGAGGCATAGGCCAAACGGATAAGCTTAACAACGAGTACAGTAAATAGTTTCTTCAAATTTTTAATATTTTATTTCATTGGAAACAAATTAAATACATTTAATTAATTAAATTTGAAACAGGTCACTTATTATCGTATATGGGGGGGGGGGGAACCAGTTCCTTTCTTTGATATTCTCCGTAGATGGAAATTTGCACCCCCATGGAAAAAATCCTGTGGGCGCCCATGGGTGGGTGTCACCCGGTGCGGTAAAATCAGGGTGTCACCCCCCCCCCCCCAGCGTTCCACTTATTCTTCAAATAAAAAACTATCGTTGTTCAGTTGTTGTTTTTTGCGCAATAATACAGTTCGTTAATTGCTGCTACACAAAGTTTAACTGAGTATCGATTATGTTTTTTTTTCTTATATATTATCGTTTTTCATTACATACATTAACATCTACGATTTTTTAAATAGAAAGAAATTAAAAACCAACTGAGCATGCTTTCCTAAGTAGACATTAAACAGCTCTTAATGGAAACTTTTGAACATTATAATCACATATAGTGGTAGTTTCATGAGGACAACTAATGAAAAATGCAACTTAATGAAAAGTATATTGATTGGTACAAAAATGTTTTAAAAAATTTTTTTAACATATAAAAGTTTACAATAACTTTAGAAAATAAATAGTTAAATTTCCTTTTCAGGATTTCAAATTAGAAAACTTATAAAAAAAACTTAAACTCAATATATCTTGCACTTCGTTTTCAATGGACAGAATTGCTTGATTTGATTTCAAAAAATAATTGTTAGTTAATGTTTTAATGAGAGAACTTTGTTAGTTGATGTTTTAATGAGAGAAAGTTGTTAGTTGATGTTTTAATCAGAGAACGTTATTAGTTGATTTTTAACGAAAGAACGTTGTTAGTTGATTTTTAATGGGAGAACATTGTTAGTTGATGTTTTAATGAGAGAACGTTGTTAGTTGGTGTTTTAATGAGAGAACGTTGTTAGTTGAAGTTTTATTGAGAGAACGTTATTATTTAATGTTTTAATGAGGAAACGTTGTTAGTTAATGTTTTAATGAGAGAACTTTGTTAGTTGATGTTTTAATGAGAGAAAGTTGTTAGTTGATGTTTTAATCAGAGAACGTTATTAGTTGATTTTTAATGAAAGAACGTTGTTAGTTGATTTTTAATGAGAGAACATTGTTAGTTGATGTTTTAATGAGAGAACGTTGTTAGTTGGTGTTTTAATGAGAGAACGTTGTTAGTTGATGTTTTATTGAGAGAACGTTATTATTTAATGTTTTAATGAGGAAACGTTGTTAGTTAATGTTTTAATAAGAGAAGGTTGTTAGTTGATGTTTTAATGAGAGAACGTTATTAGTTGATGTTTTAATGAGAGAACGTTGTTAGTTGATTTTTTAATGAGAGAACGTTATTAGTTGATGTTTTAATGAGAGAACGTTGTTAGTTGATTTTTTAATGAGAGAACGTTATTAGTTGATGTTTTAATGAGAGAACGTTGTTAGTTAATGTTTTAATGAGAGAACGTTGTTAATTGATGTTTTAATGAGAGAACGTTTTTGCTTAATGTTTTAATGAGAGAATGTTGTTAGTTGATGTTTTAATGAACGTTATTAGTTAATGTTTTAATGAGAGAATGTTGGTAGTTGATGTTTTAATAAGAGAACGTTGTTAGTTAATGTTTTAATCAGAGAACGTTGTTAGTTAAATTTAGTTTTACAAAGCTTCTTTTCACATGACGCCTTGTAAACATGCATTTGGCAAGAAACAATTAAAGGTTTAATTCAAAGGCTGGTAGAGATTCGTTGTCGTCTTTCAAAACTTTGCTGCATTCTAGTATTCTAGTTTTAGTATATCTGTTCACATATCTTGCCGTCAGGCCCAATTTAAAAAAGAGTGATGCACTCAGTATTAACTTTTTGCTCTCTATTTGAAAAGTAAATCTTAGGAATCCTTTCCTGATATTTTCATATTGTTAAAACGTATTTTTCTTTTTCATTAACATGCTAGTTCGATTTGAGAAAAGTTATCTTAATAACATTTTGAGCTAACTTTTCACATTATTCGTAGAGTAAATGTTTAAGTGCTCGAGCTTAGCCACCACTTTGAAAATAATGAACACTTTAATTTGAAGGTACTTTTGTGTTTAGTTTAATTTTTTGAGTACATCTGCCAATAAGAAAGTCAAGCAAAGAAAGTTATGCATGTATTCACAGACAGCTGGCAATCATATTTGTGCTGCGCCTCTAGTGTTTGTATTTTCAGAGAGACGGCAAAAATTTTCGCCGTCACACTTTCATAAAATCGTTCTTTCATGGGTCTAACAGTAACAGCAACACCATGAGCACACCAGCGATTTGTTCATATGACACGCTTCATTAATTATATTATCCTATCTATTAGTATTAGTGGCAAAGAAAGAAAACCCCTTTTTAGAGAACCAAGAAAGTATAATTAGAAAATATTTTCCGATTTAGAATTTGGACTTAAGTAAACGGTGTACACATCCATTCAAGTTTCTTTTCTGTTCTTCATTTATTACTGCCTGCACTTCTTCATGAACCCTTAACATTGTAGCTGCATTGCCATGTCCCTGAGCTCATCATATCGATACGTTAAGCCCATCTCTTTTCAGTCGTTTTAAATTATCAGAACTGATACACCAGATTTGGCCCACATTCAGAGGAATATCCTACATTTCTGTCATTTCAACATTACCATTGCTACTGTTAATATATCTTACAACTTCAGAGATCTATGTTAGGTGTGCTTTAATACAAGATACCAGAGTATTTTGCAGCTTTTATGTCTCTCATCTCTGCTAAGTATATCCCTGAAGTGGTTTGCTAAAACATATATATATATTTTTGGTACAAGCTTGGAAAGTAATTTTTTTTTCATCGCTGACTTGCGATTGTATAAGTTATTATTTCAGCACTGGCTCATATTTGGATAACGTTTCCACAATCCCGAGAAAAAAATTTCATTATTCAATGAAAAGTCCCTCAGTTTGCCACCATTTACCAACTTTTTCTTTGCTGGAAACAATGCGATAGTAAGCAATCTATAATACAAGATGTTCCTCTGTTTTCCCATCTAAACGTCAATCATAGCAATGACGTCCTTGTCAATTTTTGGAAGCTAAAGTCCTGCTCCCAAACTGTTCCTAATTTGAAAGCTTAAAGTTGGTATTTTTTTATTATTTTTTAAAGTGCCTTTTTACACTTGGGTGTCACCCTCTATCGGGTGTCACCCGGTGCGGACCGCACCCCCCGCACCTGCCTAGTGACGCCTCTGCTGTAGGCTACTATATACAGAATCTATATATTTCTGTAGTATAGGGCAAATAAAACACTTGTAGGATTACATAACAGGTGTATAAATAAATCCTCATAAATATAATAAAATATCCCAATACGCAGTTTGATTTTGATAACCAAGTGCTACATTAATATCATTATGTTTGGTTTAAACGTTTTTTTAATGAAAGCGCGTTAGCAAGTTAGACAAATGGCACCGAGTATTCAAATTATTGAGTGGCTAAAATGTGATAGATGTTGGCTGATTGCAAGAGAGTTCAACGTAGGGCTAATCACCACTGTCAGAAAGTCCAATCCATCAACCTCTTCTGTGTGGAGTTGCTGCGCTTTTGGGGGGGGGCCCCCCCCCCAAAAAAAAAAGCAATTGGAATATGATTTGAACCAAGCATCACCGTGGGGAGGTGCCAGAGTACTTTCCCCTTTCTCGCCAGTTACTCAAGGTCTTCGAATTCCAACACAGCTTTAACAAGCATGCACACACCAAAACAATAAACCTAAACACATACTTTTTTTTTGTTACAACTCTAAATTAGATACATTGAACGACCAACTACCTAAGACTTGTATAAGCGATATGTACATAAATAGGACATTAGAAACTAATAAGGTTGCTCTAGACAAGATGAACTAACAACCCATTTCTTTATTACCAGACACAGACACCCACGAACGTTAAGAAGAGGAATTAAAACAAAAAATAAACGAAACGAAATAATACTCGCATTACGGCAGATCATTTCGTCACTAGATCCACAAGCTTGTTCGATACCACAATACACTGGACTGGAGCCCACTTGGCATAGTCCATACGTCAGGCAGACGACATTTGATGCAGTTCAAACGACTTGCACAGGACCATGCAATCAATCAAGCATTCATTGATGTGTATCCGAGTGATGATTCAACAATCGACACTGTGAGCCCCAGGAACAAAAAGAAAGTCTGTGGCCCTACTGTAGTCTGTATGGCTGTGTCAGGAACAATTGGTTCTAAAGAAACAGTTGGTTCTAAAGAAAAAGTTGGCTCTACAAAAACAGTTGGCTCTACAAAAACAGTTGGCTCTAAATAAACGTTAGGTTTTAAGGAAACGTTTGGTTCTAAAAGAAAAACGGTTCTAAAAAATGGTTGGCTCAAAAGAAACATTTGGCTCAAAAGAAAGTTATTTCTTGAGAAATGGCTCTTTAGAAACAGTTGGCTCTAATGAAAGTTAATTCAAAAGAAACAGTTGGCTTAAAATAAAAGATTCTACAGATCTAGAAACAGTTGGAGCCAACAGTTTTAGAACAGCATGACAATCAGAACAATGAATGTTCGGAAAAAAAAGTTTTGTCCCCGATGTCCACATGACAGAGACGGTGGGACGTGTCCTGTAGGAATGTAATACTTTTTATGGCGCGCGAGCTCATGTTGGCTTGCGCGATGGGAGGTGCTTCTACCTGTAAGGGAAAAGGGAGATCCTGAAATGGACCGTGCTGCAAGAGTCAGTTCTTATTATGGTGCCCTAGAGCGTGAATACTTATCACTGTTTGTAGTAATATAATTACACTGTAGTATCTCATAGCTTTCAAAATTATGTTGAGGTTTTCGTGTTTCTTCTTATGGTTTTAATGTCCGTGCATGTTTTTTTTCGTTTTCACACATGAAACGAAAGGCAAGAACAATGGATGAGAACCAATGGTTGTTTTATCTTTTATCTAACAACGATAGCCTGTATCCTTTCAAACATAAACACGTGCACGAGTGAGTGAATGATCGATCATCTCATATCAAAATGCCCATAGCTCGGTCGCCGGTGCTCCACTGACTCACTGATCGATTCCAACAAGAGCGTGTTGGCATGCGAGTCATGTCACGTGACTCGAAATGACATCATACGAGGTCAAGGGAAGATAAAAAAAAAGAAAGAAAGGAGACGGTGGGGTGAGTGTAGGAGAGAGATCGTAGTGAACATGAAACAAAATCTAGTAGAACCAATAAACCAAAAATTCTATTTCGTTTCATTGCAATTAAATCTAGTTCATTTGGGGTCATTTCCGGCAAAGAGTTATGTACATGTGGAATTTAAAAAAAAAGTGTGTTGAATTTACCAAACAGAGGAAGTGCTTTAAAAAAAATCAAAGTCACGTTGAATATTTAAGAGTCCATGGGGACAGGCTAAATGATTAGCGAGGAATTCATGAGCTTAACACGACGACTCCCCCAACAAACGAAGTATGGGCAGAAAGCCGAGAACAAAGAAATGACAGTTTTCTCAAAGATCCGAGGTCGAGTTCCCCCGGGGACGGTCTACAATCGCTTCAAAGTATTATAATATCAAGTTTTTTTAGATTACATTTTTATATAAAACAAATAATGTTTCGGCTTGACCTTTAGAAATGCTGTAGAGAATATTAACAGGCCTATTTTCTTAATCGCCCTTTTTATTTTAGCATGGCCCTCCTTAAAAAAATAGCACCGAGGAAAAGTTTCGCTATTACTTCATTAAAAAAGTCTTTTGAGTCATGTGCGGGTCCTAGCCGAGTTTGCAAATGCCTAAGGCCGGCCATGATTTCTGTGATCTTAGTAAAATGACAGTAAGTGCTATAACACACGTTATTTTTTTTTTAAATATAGATCGGGTTTTTTTTAATACATGTATAAATAAAAATATTTGAAAGAATATGTTATAACGTACAATACTTTTTGTTGAAAACAAAAAAAAAAACAACAACTAGCTTTTCTTAAATGAAGGAGTACATGACACATTTATCATGTACAGTCACTGGTGCTTAGGTCCATACATTTCTTTTACCACTCCGCTAACAGGATCGCGCCGATGTGCCTAACCTAAACTCAAACTCAGCGATCTTGATTTAAAAAAAAATGAACGCTGGAGAAATTGTCGGAAATGGCATTACAAATTGGCTTGGAAGAAGGGCAGTTGGCCACAGGCCTTCAAACAAACACCTGTTTCTGAAGTGCAGGACTAATTATACACAACAGCCCTTTTGGACAAACACATCGTTGGGCCGGTCTCGAAGTTGTCTTCCCCTATCATTTCTACTCCAGTTTAAACTGTGACTGTTACCGTAAGAGTGATGGGGGCCAAACGTTTGTGTTCAACTGCTGTAGCCTTAAAAAGAAACCAAAAAAGGGAAGTAATTCCAAAATTAAACCTCAGAGAGCAGACGTGATAATTTGGAAGTGATTTTGAGTACGTTGCTTTTATCCAAATGTTTGTATTGCGAATGTCATGAAATTGGGATACTTCTACGTTCATTATATTTCTTCAAGTCTACCTTTTCTTGTATTTATTTATTCCGCCAATATTAAATAATGCTTATCGTTCGCGAGTGATATCGATATGTGTGTGTTTTAAGTAAATATGTAGTATATTACGACATACATGATAGGATACAGAAGAAAGTAGATTAGTGCAAAGTGGATGTCATATTATCATATTAAAGTCCCAGGATTTAGGAGCGGTGTAGCATTTTACGTGGCTATACATAAAGATCAGCATCGATCTAATTATATAAAGTGGAAATGCTTGATCAAGATTGCGTTTAAAAAAGGTACAAGATTGGAGAATTGTAGATGTTTGTCTTACAGGTGTTTGTCTTATCCAATATGGGTTCAGTCACATGTTTTAAAGTTATTGACAGTGAGTGACCTTTTTTATGCTTTAAGTCACACATCTACGCAAATTAGGACATCCATTTTTTTTCTTCGATAAAGCTAAAAATAATAATAAAAGCCATATTAAAAAGTGTTTCCTATTACCTACGTGACTATTTCATGAGTCGAAAACTTATAGGTAAATCCCGCACTGCTTAGGAATATATTTCCCGCACCGCCAACAAAAACTGTTCCAGGGCAGCCACATTTTATGCACGGGAAGCTTACGTTTTAAGTGGCAACAACACGGGCCGGATATGTACGTCGTTTGTCCATCACAGTAGCTTACATAAATTTAGAATTCTCGGTATTTGGTCAGACCTACATTTTAATTAGAATCAATAGATGGTACAATAAAATGTATGTATTAATACATAATCCAAGGCAAAAAGTTTTTGTCACTTTGTTTTAAATATTCACAGGAGGAATTTATTAGCCAGAAAAAAACTTGGACCAAAATAATAGACATTTCGTTTCTATAACATGTGCAGCTCGGCACAGTTTTCTTAGTTTGCTTTGAAGCAGTTTTTCTAAAAGACCAAAGGTCCTATGGTACAGAGGATGATTTTATTTTTGTGCATAAAGACAGTGAGGGTATCATGTGGCAACGATCAACCAACTTTACTTTACGCAAACCTGCTAGGATCCGATCCGAGTTTGGTGAACACAAGGAACTCTCTAAAATAGCGATAAAAAATCAGCTTTCACGCGGGATTCGAACTTGAAAATCCTCAACCTTTGAATGCCTGCTCTAATTATGACTACCAGCATGCGAATGAAAAAAAAAAAATGAATTCCAATAGCGTGCAGGCAGTAATAGGCAAAAGTAATGCCACACGATAAGAATCTGTCAACCAGTGTCATAGACTGCGTGACCCAATTCTCAACTCGTCAATCTTGTGCACTGAGTGGACTGATTCGATGTTCATGTTTTGTTTCCTTTCATCGTTCGATAAACTCACGAGCAGACACGATGCTGACAGTCAGGGGCTGAGGATCGATACCGAACAATATTAGCACTCTCGATTCGTATGCCGAGAGTGTGTTGGGCATTTTCTGTGTAGTCTGAAAGAGGTCGTCTCCTCTTTAGGTGCGTATCTTGTTTTCTTTTAGGAATCGGATTAAGATCTGGTTTCGGAATAATTAATACTGCACATTCTCCGAGTTCAACTTTTTAAGTTTAAAAACCGGCGACACAGAGATAAGCTGTGTGTGTGTGTGTTTGCGTCAATACTATGTGAATGGATAGATTTCTTACCGGCCGGCTTGGAAGGGGAAAAAAACCTATCGTCCTTGAAGCAATGTGCACAGCCAGTAACTGGGCCGACTCAAAATGTTATCACCGGGGGACCAAAAATAAACACTGTTAGTACAAGGGTCTGGGACTAGGGGATCTAGTCCGACACGGCACCCCGTGTCAAAGCCGTGTTGACAACAGCGCGAGGCGGTGCGCTGTGTGTGTGTGTGTTCTCGTTGATTTCCGAAACGCCTGTCCCTCTTTCAACCGCAGACGTGTGTCGCTAAATAAATCTAGATCTAGGTTTTAAAATAAACCCTCGTGTCGAGATCTAGACTTCACTTGGACTATTCTTCACTGTGACTAGATTATGACAAATGTGATTTATTATTATTATTTATTTAATTTTGTAAACGTAGCGGTGTGATATCTCTCACTGAAAAGAGAGACGTGAGTACTGATTCGTTCTAAGCTGTCAGGTGAGTCAAACTAAACCCACACGCATTGTGGTTGATGACGAAACCGTTAAGACGTCTTGGTCACAGCACTGGTATATCGAATATATAATGAAATAGCAGTCACTATGAGCGCTATAGAGTCTATAGCCTATAAACATTTATTGTAGGTAGATCTAATAGACAGTACTCGAAGTTTAAACATCAGATTCGCAACAGCCTCCGCTCTTATTGACAAGCCGCTTATTCGGACTGAAACCTAAGCACTCAAATTCTCTTGTAACACAGGGCATGTTGTATAATCAGACCAGACGGTTATTAGGACTAAAATTATCACGTCTAGATGTGTTCCTGTTAGGTGGAATCGACAGTATAAAAATAAATCAAGATTTTTTAAAAATCATACTTCTAATTTCAAGTACATTTCTTTAAGTTGTTACTTTGTACAGCATTAAGATAATGTAGAGCTCTAAGCCTGTGTTAGAATTGGAATGTCTGCCTACACGCAATAACAATCACTTTAATATGTTCTAATTAGCCTCGATCGCTATGGTCAATGTTAATGGGTCATGAGTGGAATTAAGCTGAGACCACAATGCCCAGGCACGTAGTAAGTTGACTAAAAAAGCTTGACTTCATTCAAAGAGTCTGTTAGTTTCAGTTTATTTCTATAGAC
>JADKLZ010075252.1:610-29707 GCA_021533235.1 Biomphalaria straminea | reverse complement strand
ACAAATCGTTAAAAACAAAACAAAACATAAGACACACTCTCCTCAGTGCTTTTGAGTACCGGTATTTATAGGAAATAAAGACTAGGCATCAACCTTTTTTAAACTCCTCTACTTTGAGCACCTGTCACGCTGCACTTTGATCCAAATATAAGATCGACGATGACAAAACCTATAGGAATGTTAACAATGTTGTGAGGCTTACAAAAGAGCATCAATAAACAGAGAACAAACTATGTTGCGGTTGTCGCAAAGCTTACCATCAACTGAATGACTGTCTGTTAAAAAAAAGTTTATACGCGTTATTTCTCATACACCCAATCTCGGGTCAGGCTGAAATTTGGCGCAATTATTTCTTTTACCTGACAAAACAAGAATCAATAAATTGAAAAGAATAGTCAGCTTATTGTTGATAATAAATTATTTTGATTGGTATCCCGGACAAGGGAAAGAAATTGTACTTAACTGTTGTGGTGGTATTCGTTGAATCAGCACCCTTTATACTTTGTAGCTCGCTGCTGTAAAGTTTGAAGCTAACAATAGATAACTATAAAATTTGTAATTCCCATAAGTGATTCGCTGACAGAGTGGCTAGTGTATGGACTTAGGAGGCTGAGTTCCAATTCAGTTCGTTCATCATTTTTTTTTTAAATAAACGCATTTAAAAATGCAATCCCCCAGATACCCCATTCTTTCTCCCGCTAGCTATTTGTAACCGTACAGATTTATTATTGTTAGTCTAGGTCTATTATAAATTTAATTACATAACTGATCCAAGCTAACTGATACCAATACGCTGATTTTTTAAATGCTCTCCCCTTTCCTCCTTATCCGTAAAAGAACACAAAAATAGATGTATACAGTGCACGAGCACGACAAATTTGGGTGTAACAAGTCAACAGTATCTCACCAGCACACGTGACCACACAAAACAATGACGTGGGAAGACAATGTTTAAACGTGACAAAGTAATCGGATCAACACTAAAGATGTTTATTCCTTTACGCTCAGTAACAACACAGAAACATATAAAACAATCACGTCTACTTCTTTATTATTTTATAACCTAAAAAACCCCCAAACAGAACCTCGTTGGCTTTGAAAGCGATACAGTACATGGAATAATCAAACGCATGCGATTTAGTTTGAAAGTTTTTTCGTGAGTACCATGATTTTAAAAAGTGCTTTCATTTAATTTTAAGTTTAGGTTAGCGCTCAAATATTTATATAATCAGGTTTACACTGACATTTATTGCAGTAATAATAGGCAGCTTGTTATCTGGTATACATTATTGTGGAATTTAGATGTAGTCAATACATTAACTTACAACGCTAGGATGGCTGCGTGGTCGTGTGGTACGCGCTCTGGGCTGTCGTATCGATGGTCTCGGTTTCTTGCCATGGATTGGCTTCCGAATCGAAGGTGCCGGGTTGAAATCCTGGTGAACACTGTGCTTTTAATGTCTGGATTTTATTTTCTCTGAGTCCACCTAGCTCTAATGGGTACGCCATTAGTTGGGAAAAAGTAAAGGCCATTGGTCGTTGTGCTGGCCACGTGACACCCTCGTTAACCGTGGGACACAAAAACATCATCTGCTGTATACGTTTGAAAGGGGAACTTTACTCTTTTGTTTTATTAAGTAGTGGTTGTTGTCAGTTGTTGTTTTCTTTTAAATATTGCGTGCCAAGGTGCCTGGAGTGTTTCAGTTTAATATTTCCAGATCAATAGATTCGAAAATAAGAAAAACAATACAAAAAAAGATTAAGTCAGTTTAATGAATATCGATTCTGGCAACACCTGAGATAAACTCCAACTGGGAACAGAGCAGGAAAAACTATCCCTATCGTAGCGCTTTGGAAAGAAACTGGGCCGTCCGGCGTAATGCCTTGTAGTCCCCCATACAGAGTGACCGTTAAGACACGAGCCCTCCCCACAACTCGCGTACAAAATAAACGACACTGTCTCCACGCTCTCCCCACGGTGGCGACATCAGGGAGTTACAGTTTGGACGAATCCGGGCCAAGTATGCCCCCAACAGAACAGTGTTCCGCCCGACACCGCAAAAATTCAGTGTTCTGACCTCGCGACCATGGATTAGAGATGGGAAACGAACCGAACCCGAACGCACCGAACTCGAACCTCACTTATCACCGAACCGAACCCGAACCTCACTTATGACCGAACCGAACCCGAACTTTGAAACTGGTCGGTACGAACCGGACCGAACGAACACTCCTTATCTTAACCGAACTAATTTTGCAATTTCAACTTTTTTTTTTGGTTTAATAATCTAAACGGATTAGGATAACCAACTCAGTAAAAAAAAAAATCTTAATCCACACCCTCTCTGACGATAAAGTAAATAAACCGTGTCCAGCGTGTCCAACTGGTTTTAACAGCCTGGTCACATGTACAGTGGCGTAGCAAGGTATCCGTGGGCCTGGGTTCAAGAATATCTTGGTGGCCCCCCCCTACCCCAAGTAAGACTAATGTAAAGTGCGACAGAACAATTGAGTAGTCTGAATGTATAGGTAAGTCAACCAAAAGACATTCTAATACTTTCTGCTTTATGTAGATCTTGCTTCTCATTTTTAAACATTCACAATCCGACGCTGACTACGCTTAGAATTTTGTGTTGGACAATGAGCAGAACAATGTTATCGAATAATTCTAATTTTCCTCTAATTGCTGCAGCTTCCTTGCGTTTTTATTCTTTGAGAAACACAAACTGCTTTGGTACATCAAAATATCTTAATCTCATTGATGTTAGATCATTATCCCTTGATGACCACGTGTATTATATACTATGACAAAAAGGGGTGTCATAGAGTGTATGTGTGTTATAGACTGTATGTGTGTTATAGAGGGTATGTGTGTTTTCTGGCGGCGGTTAGAAGAGGTTAAACCATTGCTTTGTGTATGCATGTATGATGAGGATGATGAAATTAGCGTAATGCAAATGTGAAACGGCAGACAATTTTGAGAAATGAAAGAGTAAAGACTTTGTTTAGTGGTGAGCTAAATTTCGTTTAAATATCAGTATATATCATTAATATTAGATCTCTATCTCAAATTAAATATGTTTATATTGTAATAACAGTTAGGCTGTATTGAGTTGTTCACATAAAAAATTTCATTTAAGGTTTATTTTAAAAAATTTAAATCGTCTTTAGTGGTTCGGTTGTACTAGCTGTTTCTAACCGACAAATCAACCAACAAAGAGAGGGGGCGTCGAAATGAATGTTTTCTTTTCAGTGTAACTTATCTGAATATTGGTAAAATGTTTAATGTTTAAAAATTAAAGTATATTAAGTAGGAGATGACATTTTATCTTCTAATAAGAACTTGTTAAATGTAGACTGCTTTTGCGAGGCGCGTATGCAACAATATGGGTCAAAACTTTTGAAGAACCCATGTAACACATCTCCGCTAGTGTGATTCTTCTGGATTTTTTGTCTCATAATGGTCGAATTTCTTCCTTCTATTGCAATTTATTATAGTGACGACTTATGTATGAAAAAAAAAGTCCGCGACAGAGACGTCTTAACATGAAGAATATTTTTAAAAAGATCACGCCTATTACAGAGGTACGTGTGCAATATGTACCTAGAATGTCCGTCGCATAATAGTATTTGCCAGGGCTGCAAAGTATTTGTTTTATGAAAAATTTAAATGAAAGTGTTTTAACTAATACATTTCATTAAGCCTAAAAATTAATTTCGTTATTACATAAGTTCATATCATCGAACCGAGCCGAACCCGAACTTTGGATTTGACCGAACCGAACCCGGACTATACTAGTCATCGAACCGAACCGAACACGAACTTAAATCTGACCGAACCGAACCGAACCCGAATTTTAAAAATTGAGTTCGGTTCCCATCTCTACCATGGATCGTCTGACTGAACCAGAAAATTCGAGACACCTTTTTAAAAATGATAATATTAATAATGATAGCGAAACCATTTCAGCGAAATTGTGCCAGGTACTCGTAAGTTATGAAGGTTCAAAACAATGTTTCGTTTTCCTCAACAAGTACCAGATGGCAATAACAAACTAAAGGACCCCCGAATGACAAAAGGTTACTCTTTTCACCGGAAGTTGTAAATCATTTCATGCTAGTTTTTTTTCCCTAGACGCACCATTAGGAACAATTCTAACACAGCTGCACTTATTAGATCCATCATACACACTGGACATTTACGATATAATAGCATCATTAGTCTGTGTTGACATTGGTGGAAGTGGGATTTCACATTAAACAGAATGCCATTCAGCACGCGACTAATAGAGTTGAAAGACTGCGCCCCTCTCTAGTAACTGAAGAAAACTAAAAAGGAGACAAGTGGTTCAGAACGCTACCTTAAGCTAGATACAAAGGTCAGCTAAGTCTGTCCACAGAAGTGTCATCACAACATAGATAAAAATAAATAAAACCACAGGTCATACAGTTCCGTGTAAACAAACCACATAGGCATTTTTTAATGCAAGCAGATGGCATAATAAAACAACAAGGAATCTTTATATATCAAAAGTAACAGTAATACTCCTAATTATTGAATATTACTATTATATATCTTTATTATCCTTGAAGAAATGTGTCTAACAATTTGGGCCTCCGTAACAAACCTTTATAGCCAAAGCTAACGAAATGTATATGCCATAGATCTACCGCATGGAACATCTCACGTGACTGTCAGAAAGTTGGACTGTATTCAATGATTTCATTGGTGATTTATGTGCCGTCCTGCGGGAGTCTTGGGCTAGGTTGTATCATAATACTCAGCACAGAAGGAACACCCGAAGCACGTAAAACAAAACAAATAAGACCTGTATTTAATGTACTGTTATACTCTACAGAAGGGAGGCTAGTGATAGTACTCACTGGTGTCGAGACATAGCACCAACAGACAGACAAGAAAAGCAAATTATCCAGCTGTGACTAGGAGTGTACACGCCATGGAGGTGTTGTCAGTACCTACCAAGAGTAGCTTGGGAAATCTGCTTAGAGGTATGTAGATGATATACCAAGACGTAAGTAGCCTTAAGTCTGAACACTGACTTTATATTATATGCCTCAACAACGACTTTACATAAGACTTACAACTGACTTTATACAATTCAACACTGACTTTACGATGTCTCAACACTGACTTAACGATGTCTCAACACTGGTAAAAAGCTTGTACACGTTATTTCTCATACACATTTCTCATGATGTTTATGATGTCTCAACACTGACTTAACGAAGTCTCAACGCTGACTGTACAGGTCTCAACACTGACTTTGCACACGTCTCAACACTGACTTTGCACACGTCTCAACACTGACTTTATGATGTCTCAACACTGACTTTGCACATGTCTCAACACTTACTGCACAGGTCTCAACACTGACTTTGCACACGTCTCAACAATGACTTTGCACACGTCTCAATACTGACTTCTTGTTTCAGCCACAACTATCTTACCAATCAATGACCTGAAAGGAGTCAAGTGTTCAACAACTTATGCTGAAGGTGAGCAGCAGCTTAGATGCAAACTCGCTGCACTGTACCGTGTGGTGGACTTGTGTGGCTGGACTCACGGCATCTACAACCACATCAGTGTAAGACAGTAAACATACTCAGCCCCACCCTTGAATAAAATGCTGTTGTATCATCACATACATTTCATAGTCAGCTACTACTTTTTTTTAAAATTAATTTTTCATCCAAAATGTTTACAACATTTTTCATTGTAAAAATTATCTAAATAGTTAAAGAAATGTAATTATTTTAGAAATAGATGCAATCTAGACAGTCTTATATCCACCTGGAATGACCCCCCAAACAAGTATGTCTTTTATTATATATTCTCAACCAAAGTAAAAGTAGATTTTTGCTAAACACCAGAGAAATGATAGGAAACAAAAAATAATTTTCTGATTATCTCCACTCATTGTTTACAATTCTTGATTACAAAACAAAAAGTAGAATCAATATCTAGGAAAGATTTTCAGTTTACTTTCCGCAACCTTGACACATGTTATTATCATATGACAACTAGTGTGTAAGTACTGAGCTGCTCATTTTAATATCTACATCAAAAGAGACAAATAGAAGATTATGTACTTCAAATCTATTCCTGTTAGGTTCGTGTGGACACCAGCGACCAACCACAATTTCTCCTGAACCCCTTTGGTTTAATGTACCACGAGATCACAGCATCCTCATTGGTCAAAGTGACTCTCAATGGGGACATAGTGGATCAAGGAACCTCGATGTTCGGTGTAAACAAAGCTGGATTTACTCTCCACTCTGCCATCCACGAGGCTAGGCCAGACATCAAGTGTGTCATACACATGCACACACCAGCTGCCACTGCTGTAAGTCTTACATCTACCATTTAAGACACAGAAGCATATGGCATAAAATCATACCCATGTGTTCATTAAATAGTAGCCTACATAGTAGCTTTGACTTTTGTCTACCCACAGGTATCAGCGATGAAATGTGGTTTATTACCCTTGAGTCAAGAGTCGATGCTACTTGGCAACATCAGTTACCATGAGTATCATGGAATATTTGTGGACGAGAAAGAGAAAGAAATTTTAGCTAAAAATTTAGGACCCACAAATAAGGTAATTTTACAGTTATAGATAGACGCAATAATGTCCTATATGCGAGATGAAATATAATATCTAATTAAACTGCAAGCTGGAAAATACATTTAAATAAAGAATAGATAGAATCAAAGCAGGTATTAGAAAGATATAGATGTGCTTTTTTTTTGATTGATTTGGTTAAGATTAGAAAATCAATTATAGCTAATGATAGCTCATAATCAACCTCATACTCTTAAAAATTTTATTCTATTCAAAGATCATAATACTCCACAACCATGGAGTGGCTGTTTGTGGAGAAACTATAGAAGAAGCATTTCACTTGACATTCAACTTTATGGCAGCATGTGAGGCACAGGTAAACACGTTACAAGCTTAAATTAATCTGTCAGTCTAGAGATTCAATTTTTCAAAGACCCTTCCTCTATGAAGAGATGGAATTCACTTCACTGATGACGGGCATACCAACAAAACGAGCCTACTTGAGATAATTAAAAACATTTACCCTTCAAAAAAGGGAAAAACTGCAGCACAACGCTGTACAACAACAAACCAATTTCTCCAAAAGCGCTGCTTCTACTCTGAATACTTCGAGGAACTAAGGCCGTGATGTTTACACAAAATTGAATTAATAGAAATGCCACAGATTGCACGGCACCAACTAATTATCCTTCTTTCTATTTATACTCTCTTCAAGATTAACTTCTCCAAAATAATTGAAAGATCAAGAAACTTTTTATTTCTTTGTAAAATCTCTCTTTGTTATATTTAGTACTATGAGAACTTTATGTTGCTATTGTTATTACCATGGGAAATCTATCATATCTCAAAGCTAATGAGACCTTGACACTCTATGTACAGGTGAGATCTACATCAGTGGGACTAAAGAATATTGTTCTGCCATCCAATGATGCACAAGCCCAGGCCTACAGTGTGGGCAACAAGGGAGCTGTTTCAGTGGACTCATCAGGATTTGGATGGAAATGTGGAGAGCTGGAATTTGAGGCTATAATGAGGGCCATGGACAGTGTAGTAAGTGACTAGACTTTGTGTGTGTGTGTCATATTACAGTAGTAAGTGACAAAACATTAACAATACTGTGTGTGTCGTATTACAATACAAACAAAAGAAAAAACAACTAATCTTTAAATAGACAATGTGTCAGAATATCTGTGAGGATAAATCCACCCAAAATAATTGAGTTTATCTTTATTTCTTATCAGGGCTACAGAACAGGTTATGATTACAAGCTTCTGCCAATAGCTAGACAGGAGAAATGATAGAAGTGATACAGGAATTGTTACTTAATGAAAAGTGATACAAAGATTCAGTGAATGTCCAAGAAACTTTTTTTTACAAGACTTTTTTTCCCAAACGCAGCTCATGTTTTTTTTTTAAATCTACTTTATAAACCAACAGCATCACAGCTTGGTGTTTTTTTTTACGTGTGTGACCTGTCCATTTCACATGATAATCAGGGTCTGGGCCAGGCAGATATTTTTTTTCTCTATGCCAATTCCACATTGCCTTTTTTTATTTTTTTGCTTAAGAGATGTGATGTTGGTCATTTGCTCTTTTATTATGAATCTGTTATATGATGTGATATATTCTGGGACACAGGATGTAGTATAGCCAACATTAAGCTTAATAATATTTTGTTATTGCATTGGCTAAACAAATAAATGCAGAATCTACTGTCTTTAAAAGACTAAGACATATAATGTTTGAGAACAGAACTGCATTTATACACAAAATTGTAATGGCCTACCATTAAAAGATGTGAATAACAACAAATACTCATTACACCAGTAAAGCTTACTACAAAATCACGTTCAAGTTTCAGACATTCCTTAGACATAAAGATCATTATTACCCCTAACCCAACCCTCAAGCACAACTGAAGGGGTGGCAGTCGCCTGGATTCAAACTCAATACCAAAGTGATAACAATCAAAGGCACATGACCAGCCAGCCACCCTTGATTTAGTATAAGATGTGAATCCCCCCCCCTCCCCACTTACTATATATCATTGGAAAGTTAGATCAACAAAAGATTCAGTTAATTGAAAATCAAGTTTTGGATATCCTTGAGACATTTATCATTGGAAAGTTAGATCAACAAAAGATTCAGTTCATTGAAAATCGAGTTTTGGATATCCTTGACACATTTATCATTGGAAAGTTAGATCAACAAAAGATTCAGTTAATTGAAAATCGAGTTTTGGACTGAATAAATAGGAACATAGTTGTGACAATGAAATTCCTGTCAAAGGAACCTTAATTCTAGGAACCTTTAATTCTCCATATTACTCTTAAAAGTTCACAAAAAAAAAAATTAGATTGAAGTCTAAATGTTGTGTTTCTTACCTTTGGTGCCTGTAAAACTGGAGACAGCATCTGTGGAGGAGCCATCCCAGTGCCACAAGGAGCCATCATCAGAGCATGTGAACAGATGGTTGGGGTTATGTGGGTGGAATTTGACTTCCCACACTGACAGGGGAAACAATAAGAACCAGTTAGTAGGTCAACTTATGAAACTAACACTAATGCCTAGAAAATATTCCTAACATTACAAAAACAAAATAACAGTAAATATATAAATGGCCTCTGTTTTATATTTATTAGGAGAGCTAACATGAACGAAAGTTGATTGTCATCAATGTTACTGTTATTGAAATTTTTTTATTGAAGCTTTTTCTAGTTGTTTATAATATTTAATTTTTTTTTTCATCAAATGTACAAATATATACATGAAGATAGAAAATATAAGTAGTACAGATCTAGTATTTAGATTTGTGAGTATCACTGGTGTGGTATTTAGAGAGATTTAAGTATCAATGATCTAGAATTTAGATTTGATAGTATCACTGATCTAGTATAAAAACAAAAACTTACTGGCACCAGTGTGGGCTTCAAGCAATGTCATAGGGAATTTCTCTTGCCTTAGGTCCCAGATAGTCAACATTCCATCCTCACCCCCTGTTGCTACTATGTGAGCCTGACCTGGGTGTTTATCCAAGCAAAGTAATGGAGTATGGTTTTCTGTGCTGTGGATTAAGCAACTGTTTATTTCACCTGATTCTAAGTTGTTTTTTTTAATTTATGTGTATGCTTCTATAAATGCTTAAAAAAAGGGTTGACACAGGTGATATCTTTTGGTATAAATGTACATCTTGATGTTTTTATTAAGTCTGTTCTGTAAACTTCACATGACAAATTTGAGAATGTTTATGTTTATGAGGTATTTCATTCATTGTCGCCTATACTCTAGTCAAGAGAAAAGAACAAAATTAATTTCTTTGATGTAGTTTTTATTTCCTGTTACAAATAAATCTTCATTTGTACATTTGGAATAGGAGTTCAATCTTTTATATCCCATGAAGTGATCTCTAAACAAAAAAAAACAAAAAATGTATGTGAAAAATACACCTCTGGAAAGAATCATACTAGACTTTATAATATTCTAATGATAGAGAGTCTAGACTTAAAGAGGGTGCAAAAAATGTTTCGGAACATTAAATTTATTAAACTCTTTAATGAATAGGTCCTACAAGCAAAAAAACATGAAGACGTAGTCTGTTCATGACAATTTTTTTTCTAGTCATATAGCTAAATTTAATTTTTTTTTTTTATTCTTTGAAAAATGATCATGGTCAAAATATAGTTTTCAAAGTGTGGCATACTAGCTAGTAACACTTTTCCCAAAGATATACATTAACTGTCAAATGTCTAGGAAAATCATTCGAGCCATTTTCTAGATCTGTACCCAGGTTCCATGTTTCCATCTGTTTTTGCCTATGAATATGTAATCTGAACAGAGGAATTGTAAGAACCGAATTCAAGATTTCAATAAAATAATGTCATGTCAGAAATAAAGATTATGCTCTAGCCCTAATTTCCTGCATGATGGTGGGAGATGGTAGGTAGAGTTACTATCATGACAACAGTTCAGGAGAGCATTGTACATGACCAGCCAGCCATGTTTTATGCACGACTTTGTATGTCTGGGATTTGAAGGGAAACCTTAATTGCCCATACATACATAAGAAGTCACAAAATATTCTTAAACTTTAAACACATAAGCAAGTTGTTTGTATATTTTCTATCAGAAGAGTAAAGTAACATTGATTACTGACTCTAAAACTTACACAGAAAAGATTTGAGCCTGTTGTTTTGGATCTTGTCTCAAATCAAAGGTTTTCAATTGCCCAAATGAGTTGACTGACAGAATCTCAGACTGCTTTAGAAATGTGAGATCATTTATAGTGCAGCTATCAGCTTTGTCTACAAAAAAAATAATAAAAAAAAATCAGTCACTAAAAGGTTACTATAATTCACTTTATGAATGTATTTATGATTTAGTAACATGGAATGGTAAATAATTGTTGTTTTTTTAAATCCTAGCATTTAACACACCTACTAAACAGACTGCTTTTGATCAGCAATTCTTGATTTTCATAAACCAATAGTTAAATGACTTAAATACAAAGAAGGGACCAATGTCTTCAATGATGATCAAGCCACTTTGACTTATCTCTACAAAACATACAACTTTGATGTTTTAAAACATTTTTTTTAGACATTCTTGTACCCACTCTTGTTTACTTTATTTTGAGGAA
Organism: Biomphalaria straminea; assembly: GCA_021533235.1. NCBI lineage: Eukaryota > Metazoa > Mollusca > Gastropoda > Planorbidae > Biomphalaria > Biomphalaria straminea. The sequence continues at coordinate 18,487 of JADKLZ010075252.1, read as the reverse complement.
CAATATTGTAATCATACAAAAACATACAACCATTTCTATTTCAAGAATACCTTATAAATAAGAATGATATTGATTACAATTATTTGTAATCTGAACCACCTCTTCTACCTCCTCCCAAAAAGATCTTATTTGATAATTAAGTTTATATAAAAAAATGGAAAGAAGTCACTGTGACATTCAGCAAGTGATTGGTTTTGACAGACCTTGTGGCAAGCATTAAACTAGATAATTCAGTATCAGGGTGGTAGTATTACAGAATGCTTAGTGGCATATACAATTAACTTCTTAGTCAATTACGGTAAGGGGGGGATCATCAATAATTTTGAATGGCTGCAAAAAGAAAAAAAAGTACCCACCTCAAAATGGATATTTGGGTAAAAGGTGGACGTCATTTATTACTGAGGGTGCACAGTAATGTAATTAGCTCTTTTAATCTTTTATTTCAATAACACATTTCTTATTAGTACACAGTCTAAAGTACCCTTTAAACATACATGAAAGAGGTTACCATGAAGTAGCCACTAAACCTAATGCCTGAACACAAGTAAAATTTTCCATTGACATGAAACCAGCTGAACACATGGAGTGCACTTCTTTTTTAGTAGGAACATTTGCAAATCATAAGGTTTACAAATGACTTCTCATTTCTATTTATCTGCATTTTAATTACAGCTTATGATCAGTGTCAGCAATATCGTTACAATGTTAATTTGATGCTAAGATTCAGTCAGAAAAGTAAAAAAAAAAAAAATGAACAATATAAAACTCATGTGAATCCTTAACTTAGCTTACCTAGTGTTTGAACTGGCTGCCTCTGTTCTAATGCAACTATAATAATTTGCCCATCCTCCCCACCAGTGGCTATCCATTCATCACCTCTAGGGGCCAAGCAGGTACAAGCAGCAGGACTGCCAGTTTTAAACTGGTGCTGTTTATCCCATGTACACAAGTGGGCGAGTGTCTGTAACAAAAAAGAAGGATTTAGCAACATCTTTGAAAGTTGGAGCTTGTATTAATTGCTAATTAAATTAGTGTGTTGGTAACAGAGACTGCAGATAAACACTGGCGACGAAAAAAAAAAGTAAGGAGAACTAACTGAACAAGAGACTATTTCAGCGTTCAAAACTGACAGAAGAATGTTCGTGTTAAAAAGAAGAGGGGGATATTTTAGAGTTGACAGTCAATATATAAAAGAAGTTGATTTGTATAGAAATGTATGTATTAAATAACTTAGGTTACATTCATTGAATTGTTCCTTCCAAAAGTTTCCAGTGAGAAGGAAGAAGAAAGGATTAAACTAATTTGTTTTTGAAAAATACTATATGTTACTCTAAATCACTCTTAACTCTAATAAATAATAAAATAGTTAGCTATATGTCTTACCTCACTACTGGATAAATGTTTTAAAACAGTTACAGCACCAGTAGATGATGCTACAGCAAATGTATTACTTGAAAGGTACTAAAAAAATACACAAACAAAACATTTAATTACGGTTTATTTCATTTTTCTTTCTAAAAATATATTACAGAGATTAAATGTTCAATTAATTATAGTCATTAATTGTGAGTTATTATAGTGCACAGTGCACCTACAGATAGTGGATTGTATACATATGCTCTGGTCACAAGTATTAGTGCATTAGTCAGATCTTCTTTGGTGAGCTTAAAGGAGGACGGCATAACAGAGGTGCCTCCTGTAAGCGCTATATAAAGATCAACTCAGGCGCCATTTTGCCCTCACTGGCATAGAGGAAAGTAGCTGGCAGCAGATGACCTCTGAAGGACACAGTTGGATAGCTCTCACAAAGGCTGTGGGACAAACATTTGAGACCCAAAGAAAAGCTATTATTGAAGACAGGCGCAGAAGACGGAAAGAAAACTTAAATAGACCTCCAGCAGACAATGACTTTGTCAGCGGGAGAATATGCTGGTCCCAACTGGATCTGCATAGTCATGTGAAACACTGCAGATATGCCACAAACTTCTTGTCAAAGTTCTACAGTTGATTGCTATTGAATGAATAGATTTTTTATTTTTCAATAAAGACATTACTTTGAACTTCTTTTTGTGGCAAGAACTAACCTGTTTTTTGAGATCTGAACGTATAAGGGTTCCTGGGTAGTTCTTAAACACCAACAAAAAAGATGACAATCTAACCTCATCACAGCCAACATCAACATTACCCATCAGAGAGTACAGTGAGTTTAGAAACAAGGTGGTGTCTGTCTGACTGCACAAGTCTGTTGGCTTAGCATCTTACTAAGCCTATATCCTTTGACTATTCCTTGAGACATTTAACTCTGTTCTTGATGCCTTACCAACCCTATATCCCCGAGATATTCAACTTCATTCTTGGCATCACACAAACCCTACATCTGCAGGGACTCCATTCTACTTGCAGAGTTTGCTAGTATTTCTCAACTTAATACACACATTTGAGAATTTGAACACCCCCCCCAGGTACCCACTTGAGAGAGGGGCCCCCAAATGAGTGTTCAAATGTATTTTTTTTTTAAATTAAATATTACACCATTATCTCATGTCATGATGTTGAATGACAAAATGCAGGGGCCAGTAAAGAGATAAAGCCCCGCCCCCCCCAGCCCCCCCCATGATGGTACATTCCTAGCTATGCCACTGCATGTTAAGAGTATCATAATGTTAAATTTATTACAGTCATTTATTGTAGTTAGAGAGTATAACTAAGAACCACCTGTAAGTCAAGGACATCGCCACCAAATGGCATTTCAAAAGTTTTCTGGGGCTCATGATCCAAAGCACTGATCTCATCATCTCTGTCATCTGAAGCTGCTATTCTATCTCGAAGATCCCACACACAGATGGTATTTTGCTAAAAAAAAAAAGTAGATATATTTGTTCAGGAATATTATTGCTACAAAATCTGTTATTTAAAACGTCACTTTCTTTGAGTCACTGTTTCGCAACTTTTTTTTTAACAGAACATTTTTTGAGAAGCTTTTGCTTGTTTTTTTAGGTTGGATTATTTCCCATTCAATTATATTAAAAATAATAATAGTTAAACAGTATGCTAAATTTATGTTTTGTTTTTCATTTTCAAATAGAAAACTCTAATAAAATACACATGTTGCATGACTTTGTTGCAACATAACAAAAAAAAAATCATACTTGTCACAAATAGGTTGTAGGAAACAGAAGTAGATTATATGATACTAAAAAAATATCTACCTTAAATCTGGTCTACTAATCAACCAAATTTCAAAATCTATATTATTATAGGTGCAGTACTAGATTTTAGATCTAATTACTAACTATTTACTATATAGATCTAGAACTAGATTCTAGATCACTAGATTTAGTAGATCTATCATCAAGTAATCGAAAGACTAGTACAGGCCTAGGTTGACTATTTATATGATAGAGATAAGTAACTTATAGGCGGTTGGTCGTTGTGCTGGTCACATGACACCCTCGTTAACTTTTCTCCAACTAATGTCAGGTACCCATTAGAGCTGGGTGGACTCAAGAAAATCCTGAAAAAAATCCCAGTCTTCACCAGGATTTGAACCCGGGACCTCCAGTATGGAAGCCAAGCGCTTTACCACTCAGCTACCGCGCCCTCATAGTAATAGATCTACTCAAATAAATGTGTAATTTATTCCCAGTCTTCACCAGGATTTGAACCCGGGACCTCCAGTATTGCAGTATGGAAGCCAAGCGCTTTACCACTCAGCTACCGTGCCCTCATAGTGAGTCATAGTAATAGATCTACTCAAATAAATGTGTAATTAATTTAATAGATCTAGAATGATGAATCTAATCTAGATAGCTCTGCCTGAGTCTGACTCGAGTTGAGTAACTAGAATTTAGAATATAACTACTAAAGTTTAGTCTAAACTAGAAATAGATAAAATTATTATTATTAATTTAAAATTTTTAAATTTAATTAAATTATTAATATTATATATATTATTATACAAATTACTTGATCATCCCAACTGCCTGTAACAAAAATGGTTGAAGGCGCAGATTTTACGTCGGATTTTGGTCGCCACCTAATCTTACTAATTTTCTTGGAAACAAATTTCACACTGATATCAGTCATTTTGTATTTCTATGGCTTGGCGGTCTACTAGCTATTAGAAAAAGGCGAAACATATTTTTCCAGTTTTTCTTTGGAAGGAAATGTTCTGTGTTTCATTCGCCATATTCAAAGAAGAATCGCAATTTTCTAATATAAATAAATTAATAAAAATACAATGAACATAGCGTTGCGAAAATGCATCGACGGATATATATATAAGCCCTAAGGAGCTAGTAAATAATACCTTTGAGAAAAACTAATAAATTTGTTTAAATAATTAGACTCTAGTTCATATTTAAAAATACATATACTACTTTCTTGTAATGTATGCTATGTCGCCTTTCCAAACTAAAAAAAAAACAACAACAAAACAACTAAGATAATGAGGTAGGTCAACAACATCAACATGCAAAAAAAAAATAAAAAATCCTGGAAATAAAAAAATCTTAATATTAATCTTTTGTTTTTCTTTGTTTGGAAAGCTTATACCAGCTCAATCTGCCTGTAAAATAAAATTAGTTTTAGAGAAAAGGTACACAAGGCTGCGATTTATTGCTTCAAAATTTTGAACTCAAACTAAATTAAAACATTTTATATTGTTTAAAATCCCAACACCACTCCTTTGTTTTTCTTTGTTTTGGAACGCTTTTACCAGCTCAATCTGCCTGTAAAATAAAATTAGTTTTAGAGAAAAGTTACACAAGGCTGCGATTTATTGCTTCAAATTTTTTAGCTCAAACTAAATTAAAACATTTTATATTGTTTAAAACATTATTATATGATGATAACTGCTGAATCTCTAGTTTGAGTCAACCCTCAAAATTTCAAGTCTAGTAATATTTATTTACATTACAAAATGGAATACATCTTTTATCCAAAAGTTATCTCCCCTTGAAGAAATGACCATTGCATTTTTCATTTTCGTAATACAATGACATTTCTAAAGATGTTTAAAGAACAAATTTTATAATTTTTTATTCATAAAAAAAACTTCTTTCTTATTAAATAATCAAAATGATAGGCTATAAAATTAATAAAAGTATTTTAATTTTAAGTTTCTATAAATAAACAAAATAATAGAACAAAATACCATCCGTAGTTTTTGTAATAGAATTTCGTTTAAATTAGGTACAATTTCTAACACAAAGATAACTTTTACAAATTTTAAACATATTAAGACAAGAACAATTTATGTGTTTATCGTCATTGCATTTGGGGGCCCGGTGGGGCTTGACCTATTTGGGGGCTTCTGCAGTTGCTTATCATCTAATTAAGGAGTGTTGCAAAATGCTTTTATATATATTGCTTCATTTGTGAAGTTTCAACTTCTAGATAAGTCCCCAAACCAGTAAACGTCTATGGTCAATTACAATAAATTATATCCATGGTATCGTTGACTTTTCACCGGTAGAGATATTTTTCAACTGATACACCGATACCATGGTGACAGCGGCATTTATGGCGCTGACTTTGACTAAATGATTGTAATTGTTTATTTTACTAAACTAAACCTAGATATAGCATCTAGATCTAGTTCTAAAAATAGAAAACATCGGAAGACAATGTCCTGATGAATGTTATTAAAATAATTTAAATTTATTATTTAGATCTAGATCTGTAATTGATCGATAGATTTATTTTATCATCAAAAGTTTAGTCAGTTTAGTAGGAAATGCTTCATGTTATTACCGAAGTAGGCAAACCAGGAAGACAAGGTAATTTAAATTAAAAACTAAGTCTAAAAGTAAAAACTTTAAAACCGATACATAGAGTCTAGATCGAAATCTAGATCTTGATCTAGATCTATCTTTAACTTTAACAATCTTAGTGACTAGACCTAGATCATCTGATCTGGAAATTAGCAAATTTTTTATGTATGAATTCACATACAGATACACTAGGGCAGTAGCAGCCTTAGGGGGTGGCGTGGGGCAACCGCCCCAGGCCCCGCACCTGAGGGGGGCCCCGCGATCGGAGACTTTATTGTCACCAAACTTCGAAAACCAAATCAATTCTCTTTAACTAGGATTTGTAACTCAATATTTTCCCAGTATCTTCATGTACCTATTACCATTTAGACAGCATCTATGGCCTGCCAATTATTCGTAAAACTTCACCCAAAAAAAAAACACGTTTATGGAAGCAACCAATCCACATCGTATATTTCATTTTGTTATGTATAGGAAAATGCGTAGTGATAAAGTTTAAGCTGCCTTTTGCATTTTGAATATTGTATATGAAAGAGTCATTTATAACATTTCTAGTAATATAAATGTAGCTTTTGAAAAATTGTTTGTTTTTTTTTTTAAATAAAAATTAATAAACAAATATACATTGTTTTCTTGACTTTCGCTGGTGATTCGTTCTTAAACCTCACACGAATGTGAGTTTCGCGGTATTTAATTGTATATACGTACGCTATTTTCGGATATGAACATTATCACAGGACATCCTCAAACTATTAAAACCTCTAGATAACTATTTCCCATTTCATTAATAACTTTTGTATGCTGTTCCTTTTAAAAACTCATTTAGTGTTTAGTAATTTTTAAAATTGTCATACGGCACTGTTATGGCGCATTACAGTATAAAAAGAATTTGTACATATAGTCTTCAATGAAAAAAAATGTTGAGGGTGTATGAGAAGGATTCCTTTTTGGTATTGTAATCTAGCCTGTACTGAAGCAGTTGATGTATTTGTACAGTTATTTCGGCCAATCTGCTTCCATAAAGTTCGGTGATGACATATTAAGTTTTTTTTTCCCAATAGGCTACTGTGCATAGACATCGTGCGGATGTGGGAAAACCTGTGTCACCATGTTTAAAAAAAAAAACAAACAAAAAAAACGCGGGAGTATTTTTTTAAATTAATTTTTTGAAAACCCGTAGTATAGAACTTCCTCAAAAGTTGGATCTGCGAAAGAATATGGACCTCTGTAGCTCTTATAGCACTTTTTGTTCTTAAGGAACGTTATGAGTTTACGGTATACGTATAGTCTACCCTTACGACTAAGGGCCCCGCACATTACGCTCGCCCAGCGCCCCGCGCACTGCTAGGGCCGCCCCTGCACTAGGGTTATACTAAATTAAAATTTAAAAAATCTAGAAACCCTTTTTCATTGTCATCTAGATCTATCCCTTGAATTGTTGGGAAACCACACACAACTTTCGACTGTCTTTCTCCATTATTCTCTGACAAACACTATATAAAGTAACTAATTAATCAGCAATATGATATTTGTTAATCTGGGCTGAAAATCATAAGATGGTAGTGGTGATAGACTTAGATTACTGAGTTGGCATTTGGCATAACTGCAAATGTTAGAAATTTATTAAAATACAAATAACTTGCAAAATCTATGTCCTATCCCTTAATTTATTTGTTTTTTATTTTAGAGAGAGAAAAGCGACATTATCCAGATGCTCATAACCAACCAGGCCCGATTCTACCCATCAAACCAAGGGGCAGACGTTACATACCCCATGATTCTGGTAGAGAGCCTGAATGGAAACCTCACAATCAAAACATAAATATAGTTTATTCAGAGTAGGTAAATACTTCAAACTGTTTTAAGGAAAATCAACCTAAAAATTTCTTAAGTTATTTGGTAGTAAAAACCCAAAGCAAAATAAAATTGGCTAGAGTACTACCTATAAAATTGCAACATTGATAATAATAATAATACCTAACAAAAAAAACACACACAATATTATTCACTCTTAGAAGATAAGAAAAATGTTTGCAAATTTAAATTAATTTTAAAAATAAGTTTCAGCTATCAAATAGATAATATTTTTATTACTACAGTGTTGGCCCTGACTGGAGCTCTCGTCTCAAGTACATACCTCACCCAGAAAATCCTGAATATCCAGCTGCTGAAATCTGGCCAGATAACTGGAAAGGGATGCGCCCATATCCATGTAAGTTTAAAGAGGAAAAAATCACATTAATAAATTGAAATAAATAATAAAAAGGCATTTGATCTCTGGAATCATTTATTTATTTTACACTGAACATCTGAGATAGTTACTCTTTTCATGAATTTGAAAAGCATATTCTAAACATGTTGGGTATATTTTGTGTTTGATATGTGTATCACTTATTAGCTCATTATCAACAGTTTCTAGTTACTATTTTTATTTTAAATTTAAAAATTCTTATTTTACCCTAGCATTTAAAGTTATTGGTAAAAGTAAGTAAAGTTCCCCTTTCAGACCTTGTGGTCTATAGGGCAGATGATTTAAAGGTCATCTGTTTATTTGACCTAGGTTAACAAGGGTGTCATATGGCCAGCACAATGACCAACCGCCTTTACTTTCCCCAACTATTGTCAGAGCGGGGTGGACACAGAGGCATCCAAAGATCCCAAAATTAAAATCCCAGTCTTCACCAGGATTTGAACCCGGGACCCCAGTACAGAAGCCAAGTGCTTTACTGCTCAGCCACTGTGCCTCTTAAGTTATTGGGTCACAGTGTAATTTTATATTTCACTTGCAAACTACTTAGATGGATGTTGGGTTTGAGCCACTTGCTTAAAATTTACCATTATCAGTAATTTTGGTCATGTTTTGTAACCTTTGTTTCTCAGTTCCTTGTTGTTTTCTGCTTTCTGTTTTGTCTTTCACCTAGATTGAGGCTGGTTCATTTTCTAATAAATAGTCTACTCATCATTTTTTTTTGTTTGGCTCCCTATTATCTTTCTTCCTGGTACTGTCCCATATAGGAAGAGTACATATTTGTTAGTGAGCAGGTCATCATGACTTCTGATACTATAAAATATTCACATTTATTAGTCATTTGTTTTTCATTGTTTTCTTTCTCTTTGTTAGTTACATACAAAAGATCTGAAGATGAATGGCTATTTGATCCAGGACACAAGAAGCCTAGCCTTAGATGTGTATTTGATGGTGTCCACAAAGCTACTGCTGTGTCAGAGAATAGCTTCACGCATGAAATGCTGTATGGCAAAGGAAGAAATGGTAATTAACTTGTGTTAAAATATTACATCATAAATACGTCATTAAGTGTTCAGTAAAAATGGTAAAAAAAAAAACAACAAGAATAAGGTTAAAATGTTGTGAGACATTCCTATTGCTTTCATTTCAAATTGGAACAGATTTTGTTTAAACAATGTATGTAAATGTCTAAATTTGCTGTTTAAATATCATAGCTTTCTTATTAGGAAAAAAAACAACAATATAATAAAGGCTGAAATCATTCCAGTATAATGTGTAGATGTAATTAAATAGTAGATGTAGTTAAATATATCTTTCTCCTTATTAGATATAATTAATATCTATTGATGGGAACAATAGTAGTCAAATCTAGTAGTTGATTACCATTTACATGTTAATATCAACATAAATAATGACTGATCTGGTGTAGGTTTTTTAATATAAATAACCAGCACATTAACAATTATTTTGCATTTTGTTTGTGTTTTCCATGTTTTTAAATAAGGGCCTTATTTTCAGTTTGATTGTTACTTATAGTCTTGGAGTTAACATATCAAAACTTGTGAGGGGCTTCAAAAGTTATCTAAAACATATAGGAGAGGGAAAGTGGTTAATTTTAGTATGGTAATATTTCAGTTTAAACCATATTAGTAGCAAGAAGACATGAAGTACTGAATCATTGCTTACAACTACAGAAGCACAACCTATATAATCAGAAGTACAAAGAAATGGGTCTCAGTGCTGTCGGATAAACAAAACTAAAATTGTATTGGACGTCTATCATAAGCTAGACATTAGCAAAACAGTGTACTGTGGCCATGTTAATTATCTCCCTTTTCTATTCACCTCTTAGAAATAATCCAAACTTTCTTTTTTTAATGTCTTATGATCTTAACCTAGTCTTCAACACTGAATTTTTTATTTGATTATTTGTGTTTCTTCTTCTTCCTCGTTCTCATTTTCATGTCGGAGCATTCAGATGACTAGACCAATATATGTGATGAATGCGCAGCAGTTTCCGAAATCAGTGAGCTTCGAAAAAGTTTTCTTTCTATTGTGTTGTTTTGGGGCCAGTGTCTTGTACTGGCCTCTTGGTGTGTCTGATTTTACCAAACATAATAAAAAATTATCTTTCAGAAAGTGACTAAAAATATAGCTATTATTTTTTATTCCATTGTAGAGGAAATCATAAATAAGAGAAATTCCATACCAGAGGCATCTCCTGGTGACAAAAGTTACCAAGTTCCAGAATATTCACCTAATTTCCATAAGACAGAAAACTATCTGCCAAAGTTTAGGTATAGTTACATTTTTTTAATTAGTTTGAGCTTTGTCTTAAAGCATTACTGTGTAGAACATAATTACACTATGTAAAATGCTGAAATGTCTATTCTTGTTTAATTAGATGTATAATTATAGCTTTCTGGTTGTGTTTCATTATAGTTAAAGCAAGAAACTTATTGAATGACAAACTGTGTTCCTTTACTAACATAACTAATTAATAAGTGTTAGATAGAAATATAATAATTATTACTGTTACCTCACTGAAGAGCTTATCCTCTTGATTGCCTCAGATACCAGGATTTTAAAAGGAAATATTTTAACATTAATACAAAGTAGAGGAAAGAATTCCTGAAAACTTATGGGTACTACATGGACTAAAATGTGCTGATGTTCTTAAAATAACAATTAAATTAAACAGAAACGTTTTTTTTTTAACCTAATTATTTGATAACTTCCAGCACTGGGACCTCTCCCTACTCTCCAATACTTAAAAGAAAAGCAGACACATTTGTTCCTCTGATGACTTTCAGGCCAGTAAAAAAGTGAGTAGGCCCTAGATCTAATTAGCAATAAGGATGAAGAATGCTTTTTTTTTTCATTCTGGTTTTTATAAAAAAAAATGCCAATACTATCTTCTTAGAAAATGGGAAAACATTGTTTGTTTGTTGTTGTTTTTTTTGTTTACATGTTTTGGATTTTTCTTCAGATGTGAACATTTTATAATATCCTAATTGATAGCATTTCCATTAGTCACATTAAATTCAGAATTTTAATTTATTTTCTTCAGTATCATAATGTAATGTATACATCTGTAATCTATTGTATTATTAATTTACCTTGTTTTAGTTATTGTTGAAGTATTCAGTAACTTGTACTTAGATGTTCTAATTATCATTTAAAAACTTTTTAACAGAGAGACATTCAGGCAGAGAACAGAGGTTCTGCAGAAAAAAATGGAAATGGAGGAGGTGAAAAAGTTGGACTCTTGGCAGCCTGCTAAACCAATAGCCAGCACAATACCCCAGTTGGATCCATCTGAAGTCCCTAAGAAATATTGATAGAAGTCCCTATCAGACAAACAGCTCTTTGTATTCTGTTGCTTTTTGAATGATCCTTAAGCAGCAAAGAAAGACTTTGAGATTCTCAAGTTTTACATTGTGATAGTTTTGTATTGTGAATAAGAGCAAAAGAAATGATTTTTTAATAATGAAATTTAACTTTGGAAAACTCTTGTGAGCACTGCACCCACTGTAATTCCACAGAACATAAACCTTTTTTTAAATCTGCAATAATATATTTTATATTCCATATTTTTGCCAAATGTGTATGTGTTATGTATTTTATACAAGTGATATTATTTGTTATAAGCATCTGTGATTTTTAAAAATGTTTTTCAATGTGAACCACAGCTTTGATGTTTTATTAACATTTTTGCTTTTGAAGTTAATACCTACTTTTCTTTTTTTGCTAATCTGTGAGTGGTTTGTGTCAGAGGCTAAAATGTGACATAGGTTAAAATTCTTATTAAAGGTAGAGTTTTTTTCTAGACTTTAAAATAAACCCTCAAAAAACTTAGGCCACAAAAAAAAAAATTCCATCTTATTGACTTCTGGGTCTCAAATACAAGTATCATTTACCAACATTAGTCATGTTATCAAATCTATTTTTATCCTTCTGGATTTCGATGCTTAAAATAAAGCTTACAATCACTTAGTTTTAAAAAACTTGTACATTTGTTTTAAGATTTGAGATGCCAAATATATCTACAAACCAAAACTGATGTTTATCTTTACTACTTACCATAAAGCGACATCCCATTTGTGAATGTGCTTTGCTTACATAATTCATCAATGTTCAGGAGCTTGTGCATATTATTACGTCAGTATTGTACAAAAAAGTGCCATTGTCCCTTCAGCATTGCATATCATATTTAACAACTTTTTCTTTATTAATATCTTTTAAAAATAATCCACATGTTAAAAAAAGCCAAAAAAAGAATTGTATTAGCATATTCAAATGAATGTTTGCACTAATCTATGTTTTTATATACAGCTTAATTTTACTTTGGACATTGTTGCAATGGGAAAAGATTGTAGGTGGGAAGCGTGGTTGAGAGGCTAACTTGAATTCGGCTTAGCTTGGCTACCTATGAAGGGGCTTGAGGTTGGATACCCAAATCTAGCAGAGTTGTGTTTACTGAGCGTCCAAAGGCAGCACGGAAAACCTTCTCACAGATACCCCTTCCCCCCACTTGGTCCAAAAATGAGATAGGACCATAGCACTCTGAGCATGCTATAAGCTTGAAAGTAGTGCTATATAAAAGCTATAATTATTTTTATTATTATTATTATCTCTAGATGTAAAATAACACAGGATTATATCTACTCAGCATTTCTCTATAACACATTCTCTTTTGTCTCTATTAGAGCAGGTTATTTTATTAACTATAAATCCTATGTCTGTATTATCTGAAATCATTTATGTGGCCATAGTGGCTGAATGGTATAAACTGATTGGCTACCTAGTTTAAGGGTGTCTAGTTTGACTCCCTGTGTATGGCTACATAACTTAAAGGTGTATAGTTTGAATCCCTATGTATGGCTATATGCATAACTCAAGGATGCCCTTCAAAAAAAAATAAATAAAAAGAATAAGCATCTCCTCTTTCAACATGTTGTATTAAACCAGCAATTTCTTTTTACTATTTTAATGGATCACTTGATTTCTTTTTGTTATTATTATTTCTTGTATGAGATGTTCATGGATATTCTTAAATTCAATTTTGTTGCCTGGATCAGTTTTAGTTCCTGAGAGACCATATTTGGCAAAACTGCAAGTTTAGAGCCAAGTCTTTCTGAATTCTTTTAATAATTAAACAAAAAAATTGACCTGCTTAGACTCTCAGATAGCATTCCAGTGGTTAGCAAGTAATAGCCCTAGAATTAATGTCTTTCATTACTTCCACTGCAAATGACACATTTTTAATATAAGGTTGTAAAGCATTTTTATGTGTTCTAAATGTGTCTATTGCTGTTCATCCTCTTGTAAGCATTTAGTACAGATAAAAATTGATTCATTTATTTAATAATAACAAAGGTCAAAAATCCTATTTCTTAAAATTCAGAGAAAACCATTTCAGTACATGGCTTCCTGGTCAGGTGGTATTTGCTTTGGATTTTCATATTAATGGTCCTGGGTTTGAACCTTGACTCTATCATCCTTTGTCATCTTGAGGTATATTCGGGCGGCGATCTAATATACTTTCATTTCTGAAGGACTACCCAATATATATGATTAATTTATTTGAATAATTAGGATGCAGTGTAGGGTACATGATTCATGAAACATTTATGGTGCTTTTGTTTTATTAAATTGATCTAATTGTTTTTTAAAAAAGCTCACATCTATCAGTATTTAAAAAAGATTGTCTCTCTTTTTTTTTACTTACTTACTTTGAAATATATTGTATGTCTAAGTTATTGCTTTAAAGTAAATGTAAATCAATGCGAACATATATCTTTAGAAGTATTCAAATATTTATCTAGCTCCATCTACTTTAAAAGTACATATCTGTGTCTGGAACTATTTAATAGCAATTAATATTCATCTTAAGGCTATTACAAAGAAATGTACCATAGTCTATATGTAGTATTCATATAATTGGCTTCTGTATATTTTCTTGTTTTCTATATCAATGTATATTTGGCTATCAGTATTGTCAGCAAGGTGCGTCCTGTGTTCACATTCTATTTATATCTTCTGCATAGCATTATGTGATTTTTAACTGTTCTAATATACAGACATAGTTATACTATGTATAAATATACACATATACTAGTATTATTGTATTTATATTTACATACAAGTAACTCAAGTGTAGTTGTTTTTTATTACAAAGCTTATATCAACTCACTCTGTCTGTCTGTCTGTCTGGCCAAAAGTTTATACATGTTTCTCTGACACCGAATCTCAGATCAAGCTGAAATAGTGCGCAATTATTTCTTTTACATGCCAACACAAGAATCAGTAATAATAATAATAAAAATTAACCAATTGTCTAATTAACTATTGGTAATAAATTACTTTCTTTGGTTTAAAAAACAAGGGAAATAAATATTACTTGACTGAAGTGATGGTGTACGCTGAATTAGTCCCCTTTATATGCTTATTACAAATTTAATTTCATGACTGATCCAAACTAATTGCTACACTTAATATAAGCTTTGTTTTTATAAAGTTTTTTTTTTTTATTTTGCTTATTCATTGCACTGTATTCAGTATTGTTTCTTCTTTTACCAACCACACTGTAAGATATAATAAAATATATCATGCCATAGTTTGTTTGTATTTGATCATATTGTAATAATTAGCCTATTTAAACTAGTAGGCCATCAGTGAATTAATCTCTCTCTTAAAAAAAATAGCAAAGTGTTCCCTTGGTAGTCAAAATGTTTGAAATGTTTCGTTAAGGAAAAAGTTTGGAAAACACTGCTCTGCCATTTGTAAGCCTCCGTGCACTAAGGCTCCCTACTTGGATTAATCCTTTGCAGCACTGTCCAGGTATCTGGGCAGTGTTCTCATTCTGTAGGGTTCGCTTGTCTCCCTGCATGCACCAGTTACACTGCTGTACCTGTATCTGAGACAGGGTACGATGAGGAATTAAAAAACACAGTGCTTTTTGTGAAAACAAAAATAGGTGCCAGTACTCAGTGATGTATTGCCCAACTTCTACTAATAAAAATTAATAATAAACGTTAAAATACAAGAAAAGTAAAAAAAAAAAAAATCCCCACATTGAAAAAGGTGCCTGTTTGTCGTGCCGGTGCGTATTGTCACAAAAAAAAAGCACTGCAAAAACGTATCCGGATAGAACGGCATTAGCTAACAAAATTAGTTAAGCCTATAAACGTTTTATCATTGATGCAATTTTAAAGAGCAAGCTAATTTCAAGAATACCAAAAAGAGATATTAGAAACAAACACAATTGACAACATTTGCATTTCCCCGGCCAAATAAGCATTTTTTTACTTCTCCTCCATCTCCCCTCGGCCCATTCAGGTTGAGAACCGCTTGCGTGCTTTGATAAATCAATTTACCAAAGCATTCAAAGTCAAGCATCACTTGTGCTTAAAAGTAGAAAAACTTCAACAAGTAAACCTAACATTGAATTATTACAATGTTAAAGTAGAATAATGAAAAATTCGTTTGACTTGTAGATACATATATTTATTCACAGTATTTTGTTTCAATAGAATGAGGTATTTACTATTTTTTAAAAAACGGAAACGAATTTCTGAAATTCCGTTCGATACTTTGTGCTCATTCTATAGTAGATAAAGATGGTGATGCTGCTGTTGATGGTTTCCAGCAATGACGTGAAGGAGTAGACGATGGTGGTGATATCCTTGTAGGCTCCATCCATCTTCATCTCCCGCACGACCCCGCCGACCGTCAGCATCAGAGACTTGGGCAGAACCAGCAGCACGCAGACGAAGGATACCGTCATCAGCATCACGACTGACTTCCTCTCCTTGAATGGCGCCACGCCCTTGCCGCTCTGCAGAGATTCGCTTGAGATGGAGTGTCTCCACTTGGCCTTGGCTTTCAGCTGGAAGAATATGGTCGCCGAAGATAAGATGAGAATCAGGAAGGTGCCGTAAGGAAGCAAGAGGTCTGTGAAGTTGTACGAGAGTCTAAGGACGCTCTCTCCGTAGCTCTGATAGTATATGGAAAGCACTGTTCTGTTCCAACCTGGGATTACCTTTAAGCCAAGGTAAATAGAAAAGTATGGAGGGAACAAGTAAAGGGAAAGAACCAAGAAAATGGTTATGTTGATCGTGAAAACGACCTTTCTGGTGATGACGCTCTTGACCTTTAAAGGCATCACCACACACATGCACCTCTCCACAGAGGCAAAAGACGTCACCAAGCTGCTCACTCTGACGAAGTACTCATTCACGTAGATGACCAGAACGCCCAGATGACTCTTTAGGATGACCAGGTCAGTTTCTTGAATCATTGGAATCAGCAGCAGATTGTATACCTGTTGAGAAATCAGGGCACCGATGTCGCTGACCGCCAGGGCAGTTAGGGTGATGTTCACGCCATCTTGATAGCCCTGTCCTCGGAACACTAGTATGTTAATTACATTTGTCACTATCCCACAAACCCCGACTACTTCCGCCATAAATAACAGGCAGACGATACGGAAAGTGTTCGCTATAAAGGGATCTATTATTGGAGCTGCTAGCTCTGTCATGGCGGTATTGTTTGACATTAGCTCACCTTTTATATGTAGATTGTAAATTTAAAAAATTGACTTAATATATTTTTTTCTAGGCTTTTACACTATATTTTGTTAAACGTTACTATCTATCTAGACTGGAAATTTCTATGGAATCGTAAATTAGCTAAGTAGATCTCAAGATTTATCTCTCTAAAAATCTTTAATAGTTTTTGTGGAGGGGCTAATACATTAAATGGTGAATATAACTATAATTCTTTTTATCCTGAAAGGTTAAAGGATGATGTTTATTTTTAATTATACCCTAGCTGCTTAGGCCTACAAAAACATGCAGTAATTAATAACAAGCACTATCATTGTGACAGCGTCAAACAACGAATACTATTCTTGAACAAAATAATTATGAAAATCCCAGTGTAGTATTAGATTTTGCTTATACTTTATTCCAATAATAATTACGAAGAAAAACAAACATAGCCTAATTATTCTTGAATCAATGTTAGCTAAGTAACTTTTTTTTACACTAATTAGACATTAAAAAACAGATCACAGTCATTCCCCCCCTCCCCAAAATCAGAATGAGAACGTCACGATGATAGTAAAAATCAATTTCGAGGTTGACTCAAATTGTAGACCAAAAAAAAAAAATTAGATTAATAAAATATAATTATTAGACCTTTATAGATTAGTGAAAGGTGAACAAAAACCTGGCATGCACTGGCAACAAGTTCACTAATAGTCAATTAGAATGCTTAGAGATAAAACCAAGAACCAAGTGGCAATTCTAACCCCCCTCCCCCCAAAAAAAATAATAAAATCTAGAGCAGATTTAAGGTCGTGTCGAGATAGCCTTCTAATCAACGATAAGAGAGGTTCGCAGTCTTTTGTTGGGGAAATTACGTTTCTTAGGTGGACAGAAACCTGGATAGCTTAAGCACTTCTGTAAGTTGTTTATTGTCATTTAAATTTCTTTGGAAACGAAGATGCACCGTACCTCCCGAAGATGACTGCTACGCCCTAGTCTGCAGAACGACAGAAAATGAAAACGGTCAGGTTTTGGGACAGTTCCAAGCGCATATATTGGCAACTACATTTTCGAGAATTCCTCCTGAACATTGGTTCACCAAAAAATAGTTTAAATGGTATTTAAATAACTAGTCAATTTTTTATTTTACAGACAAAAACATAAATAGAAAACTGGTTATTTTTCAATGTTTCAGTAACATTCATATCTAGTTTTCTCGTGGAACTTCTATCTATCTATTTATCTATCTATCTATCTATCTATCTATCTATCTATCTATCTATCTATCTATCTATCTATCTAT
>JADKLZ010075247.1:0-12785 GCA_021533235.1 Biomphalaria straminea | reverse complement strand
TCTTATACCTCATCCAAAACCAGGCTCACTATTACATCCTCGGCCAGGAGTGTCTTATACCTCATCCTCATCCATGGAGACTTAAACTTAGTCCTAGGTGTCTTATTAATCATCTTCTGACAGAGAGTTTTTATCTCCGGTTCAGTTCTCTGAGAGTTGTCCCAGGTTATCTGGAACAGGAGATGACGTTACATTCTGGTGACGCACTAATTAAATAGCGTGGGGGTATCTCTAACCTCTCACTGCAGACACGTCGCTTCGATCTCGTTAGTTTACTGAACTACTAAAGACACACACACATACACACACATACACACACTTATATATACACACACACACACTTTTACACACACACTTATTTACATACACACACACACACACACACACGGCTGAAATCTCAAATGCCGCCTGCGTTCCGGTAGTGAACTAAATAGCGTCACATTATCTCACCTTGAGCAAGGGAGGAGGGGGGTGCCCACTTGGATGGTGATATTGAGAGGTGGAGGAGAAGACGAGATGGCGGGCGCGTTAAGAGGTTTACAAATACCATTACACGTATACCCTAGCAGTGGAGTTGTATGACCGCCGTTTAAAAACTATTGGGACATTTACTGTCGACACCCAAAACCAAGACGCGCTCAACTGATACTTTGACAAATGGGAAAAGTGTTAGATGCTCTGCTAAACTTGAATTCTCATTTAAAAAAAAACACAAAAAATTTCTGATACTGGTAGAGCTTTTTTCTCGTTCTTTTTGCTGTTTTTTTTTCATTATGTACTAATCATGTTTAGTGGTATCCATAATGTAAAACAGTATATAAGTATATATATGGGTCAATCTTCATGATGGACGATATGTAACGATATACACAATCTCATTTCTTATATGCGCTCGAAGTTGGCTAAAGAGTCCAAACTTCGCTCTGAAAAGCTTGCAGCCTTCAAGGCACGGGTGGATGCCTTTGACAGAGTAATGAAAGCATGAACTGTGTATAAAATAGTTCTGTAAGCCGTAAAGCTTCTTCTACTTCTCCTGAGCCGTAAAGCTTCTTCTACTTCTCCTGAGCAATAAAGCTTCTTCTACTTCTCCTGAGCAGTAAAGCTCTTGAATTCCGGTGAAGACTAGATTTCGAATTCGAAATTTTAAGGACGCCCTTAAGTCCACCCAACTCTAATGGGTACCTGACATTAGTTAGAAAAAGTAAAGGTGATCGGTCATTGTGCTGGCCACATAAAACCCTTGTTAGCAGTCGGATATAGAAACATATTACCTTTAGATCTTCTGCTCATTTGATCGTAAAGTCTAAAAAGGATCTTTTACATTTACCTTTTTTTGTGTACAATAATTGATTGCTATTATTTGTGTATAGCGTCAACATAGATGGATTATCTTGTAACAAAACCTTTAGGGACAGCTTTCATTATAATTTATCACTTAAAGACTTTCCATATCAAATATAGTTAGTAATGAGAATGTCCCGTAGCTTCAAACTACTGTATGGATGACCGCGCAGTATTCAAATCTCCAACCGTCTCGTTGGATTATTCAAAGCGCTTACAACACGAGACTCGACTCCCTCATACTTTCGGAAGCTATAAAAACCTTGATGACTTTGACAGAGTCAAACATTTTTAATGCCAGGGATTAAAACAACTAATAGGATAAGATTAAACCATTCATGAAATGTTGTCTGGCGCTAGCTTCCATCGTGACGCCGTGACTCAGGCGACATTGTATACCTTCACTTAATTGCTGGATTGTCTTTAGCGGCGACAAAAAAGTGCCGAAACAAAAGAGGGGCAGAACTCTAAGAGAATATCAAGTGAATTGTGACCAGGAGGGAAGGGGCGTTGCACTCAGGAGATGATATCGGATAGCTCCTGTGAGATGAACATTCCAGCGCTACCAGTGTCGAGTTGAGATCTACGCGCTAATGATGTGACGGTAGATCAAGATTCAAGGTGTGCCGTTTACACGTATGGAAGAGTACACCAGTAGACGATGGCCTATTGGATTACGTTTAGCGAGCTCTATTGTATAAGCTTACGTTCGGAAGATTATACCCGGTAATCTACATTTAGCAGACTATACATTCACAATAAGACAACGTCATGCAAACTATCCTAAACCAATCGTGGATCAATCTTTTTTGTTTAAGTAGAGCACTGTGGCTATATTTCGTATTGCGGTTAATGCACGGTAGTAAGGTTCCCCTTTCAGACCTTGTGGTCTATAGGGCAGATGATGTAAAGGTCATCTGATTCTGTGGCCCACGGTTAACGAGGGTGTCATGTGGCCAGCAAAACGACCAACCGCCTTTACTTTTCCCCAACTAATGTCAGGTACCCATTAGAGCTGGGTGGACTCAAGAGCGCCCGAAAAACCCGAAATAAAAATCCCAGCCTTCACCAGGATTTGAACCCGGGACCTCCAGTACGGAGGCGCGGTGGTCGAACGGTTAAGCGCTTGGCTTTCGATTAACATCATCTGCCCCATAGATCGCAAGGTCTGAAGGGGACACTTTACTTTACATACGGTAGTAATTCAGTACATTTTTTACTAAATGTAGCAGACTATACATATGTTTCGTATTAAAATTTTAATGCAAAAAAAAACCCCACTCATTTGGGGTCCCCTTGAAGTGAGCGCCGCCCACGGAGGGATTTTTAAACTCTAAACCCCTCCCCCCACCCTTGTTACGTCACTGGTTTTGTATGGAGTCGTGAGTGAAACGCAATGACATTATTACTTACTAATCGATAAATTTGTCTTATTTGGAGAGAAGGCCCACCAACATATTCTCGAACCCGGGCCCACGGGTACCTTGCTACGCCACTGGCCCTAACTCTTAACTCATAACATCGCTTGCTCCAATTTTACCATCCTTAATATAATATTAGTGACATTGTTGAAATTATTTTTAGAAATCTTCTATTACCCATCTCTGTCCCTCTATCTGGGTATGTCCGTTATACTTTCTTTTTTTTTTCCCTCGGATTAAGTTTAAACTTTCCAGTTACATATTTTGGATGACAAACATAAATTCGTTAAAAAAATAATTAAACAATTTATTGATTAATTAGTGTTAATTAATTAATATTTTTATTATATATATAAAAAAAGAAACTAATATTGTAGCAATGAAAGATAATATTATAATATTATATTGCGCTACGTTCAGACTTATAGTATGCTCAGAGCGCTATGGTCCAATCTCATTTGTGGACCAGTGGGAGAAGGGGGGGGGGTATCTGGGAGAAGGTTTTCCGTGCTGCCTTAAGGCTCTCAGTGAACATAACTCTGCCCGAGTGGGATGTCAAACATCGATCCCCCTTCATAGGTAGCCAAGACAAGTTCAAGCGTACTTAACCTCTCGACCTCACTTCCCAGATAAGGTAGTAAATGTGCAGTTCTTTCCCGTATATAAGCTTTTTGTTTTTTAAAAGGTATAGTTTTATTTCTCTTGTTTAATTTTGGTGATAGCTTGTTCTGAAAGTGGCCAAGGCAAGCTCACAACTTCCCTTCAAAACTAACACTTTCTTTGTTTCCTCTATTCCTAACGCAGGACCAAATGGAAACGCCAGACTGCAGTGGGACTTGAGCTGTTGGCCGAGGCTGGAAACTACGCCGCTGTTCAGAGGATGCTTCAAACTAACCCTTACTGGGCGTCCTACCACCCTCACGCGGCCGCTCTCCTCTCCAGCATGGACTCTCTGTACTACCGGCACGGCGTGACGTCACTTCCCATGACCAGCAGACCCGTTCTTCCGCGCATGCTCCTGCACAACATGCAGCAACCTGTGGCCCCCTTACCGCCACCCCACCATTAGTATTTTATCATTTTATTGTATACATCACATTATATTTTCTTTCGTAATTTTAAATGTACATAATGTATAAATTATAAATTTTTTGCCTATTTATTTCTTCCGATTACTGTTTTAGAGAGGTCTTAGATAGATCTAGATTGGTAAAAATGCCATAGGCCATTAAACATTTAAAAAATCGATAAAATCGAAACAGATTATATTACTATATAAAATTTATCTTTTAAATATACATTTGAAATAGTTAAATTTCCTTGTAACACTGTATGGTCAACATTAAAAGTATTTTCAATAGTTAATATGCATTAATTTGCAATTTTAAATTTAGTATATTCTTGATGCATCGCAAAAATTAAAATTAGTAAGAAGAAATAATCCATATTTATTGTATTTTAGCTTGAACAGCGCTTGCATAAAACAAAGAAAACGACAATTTTATTTTTGTTATATAATTGGTCCCTTTGACAGCATGTGACATTAAATGGTAAAAGTAACAGTTACTAACATAAAGAAGGGTTGTGCTTAGCCAAAGAACCTTTTCCAAACACTTAATCTCCCTCCAGGGTTGGATTTCAAGGCTGGAAAAAAATATCGTGATTAAAAAGTGTTCTCTTTGTAGCATGCTTTAAGTCACTTCCATTACAGCCAGGATTTAAAAACAACCATGGAAGCGAAATATTATTTAATAACATTTGTAGCATATAATAGAGCGAACATTCGTTCCTTTTTGTTGCTATATAATTATAAAGTGTAGCATTACAGTACAGTTCACCAATGTACATAATATCTGTGCAGAACGGATTATTATCAATGACGTATTGTCGTAACTAAAACCAAGTTATATTATGAGATCTTTAGCGTGCATTTCATTTAATTTACACTAAATTGGCGTCTTATATTTAACGTCCTTTTTGTCATAATACAAAAAATGATATTACTTTGTTTTTTGTAAAATATTGTTTTTACATTATATTTTTTTTATATGATCAAAGTTCAAAGGTTAGATAATTTAGAAAAAAATAAAAGTTAATGTTGCTAGATAAAGATTGTAAATACTGACTGTTATTATGACATCGTATTATGACTAGAGATATTTCTAGACTTCACTTAATATATTGGGGAAAAATTTGTTGCAGTGTATCAAATAAAATATTTTTAAGATGTAATGTTTCCAATGTTTCTATAAACATTGTATGGTCTAATCTTCTATATATTAGGCTCAAGCTTATCATTAGAGAATGTTCTTTTCTTAACTCGAAATCAATGAAATCTGTTTGGGTTAAAATATCAGTCTCGTTGTTTTTGTTCGATTCATAAGAGACAGGAACCAATGGCCGCCAAGACGTCTGCTTGTGGGGAAAATAAAAACTGGAAGTAAAATAAAAACAATAATTTCAGAGGTCTCACGAAATAATTACAAAATCCTGTTGGTTTGTTCTAGCCACAAAAAAAGGTACACATCTTTGACATCAAACTTTTCTTGGGCAATCCCGGCACATTTTATATTATATCATATCTACACATCAAATGTTGATGTAGATTTATTGTTTATATTTTATGCTAAACATAAAGTTTGATTGGAATCTGAAATGCAAATTTTTTATATTTGTTTTTTGTTCTCACTTAATATTCTTGCCATCAATACTTTGTAAATACATTTGAATAAAGACATGAATATTCAACACATTAGACATGTTCTGTTGTGTATGACATTAGGGTCTCGTGGACCAAAAGCTCTCTTGTATTCCGATGGGATTTTATCACGTGACTTGTGCTGGTCACATGACACCTTCGATTATTATTGTTATTATTTGTAAATTGAGTTTGTAGTACTTATAAGAAACCAAATAATATTGTTGAGTCCCTACCAAACAAAGTTTGTATATTATATGTCTGGTAGAAGGTTTGTACACGTCATTTCTCCCACACTAATTGTCAGATCAATCTGAAACTTGGCACAATTATTTATTGGCATAGACAAGACATGAATCAATTTAAAACAAGATTACAAAGAGAGTTTGTGTGATACACAAACTCAGAGGCGGCCCCCGTCGGAGTTGGATCCCTGATAGATCCGCCTATTCGCTATATGTTTCGGATGTTCCTTCTAAGTTGAAAATAATTAACTTTTCGCTGGACGACGGAGGATGGCGAGAAGGGTATAAACCTGCCTTATCTTGATGTTTGCGCACCAGACTTTAGTTCGGATTTATCGTTGGTCCCTGGCTCAATTCCTGTATGCTCCCATCCTTAAACTATCGCAATAGTTCACAAATGAGATTGGACCAAAGCGCTCTGAGCATGCTATAAGCATGAAAGTAGCGCTATATAAAAGCTATAATAATAATAATAATAATAACAATAATAATATTTCTGAAAGAATAGTAAAGGTTAAATTATATGACGGACAGACCAACCAACAGACAAAACGCACAAAAATATGCTTCTTTCATTCTAATGGGGGCACTAAACAATTTTTTTTTTTTAAATCTGACTTACATTTACGTAATTGTTTTAGAATTGGTGTTTTGTTATTAAAAAATCGCTTGCATAATTAATTTTATAAATTAAACGGTTTGCTTTTAGAATACTAAAAGTAGCCGTTGCACCTAAACTTTTCAAGCCGCATTTAATGGTGAAAAATTTTTTTTCGTATCTTCTAGTTTTGGCGCTCTGAATGTGACAGACGGACAGACGGACAGACAGACAGAAATTCATTTTAAAAAATGTGCGTGATATCTATATACCAAGAGCATTTCTTATAGTAACATTTCCTCCCTTAGATTTACGTAATTGTTTCAGAATTGGTGTTTTATTATAAAAAATCGCTTGCATAATTGATTTATAAATTAAACGGTTTGCTTTTAGAAAACTAAAAGTAGCCGTTGCACCTAAACTTTTCAAGCCGCATTTAATGGTGACAAAAATATTTTTCGTATCTCTTCTAGTTTTGGCGCCCTGAGTGTGACAGACGGACAGACGGACATTTTGCACAAACCTAATAGCGGCTTTTTTCCTTACGGGGGCCGCTAAAAAACTCAATTTATTACTGGTAATTAACTATTTTGTTTGATACCAACAAGAGAAATTAATTCTTCAGTATTCACAGATATGGATAAATATGTAGGGTTTAGTCCCCTTAGATAATTGAACACTTTTTTACTCCATATATATTCTCTGATTATATTAAAACTTTGAACATTTTTTTTCTTTTTACCAAACAAAACACGGGCCATTTAACAAATTTAACAAATTATTCAATTATTGGTAATTTATTATTTGTTTAGTATTGAATAAGGGAAAAACAGTCTACATTTTTAGAGATATAGTTGAAAGTGTAGGGTTCTTCCCCTTAGATAAAGATTTTTTTAAGGATTTAAAAAAAATAGTTTGCTTTGTTTTCCTTTATTAATTACATAAGATAATAAAATAACTAAAAGGTTTTTTATTTGAAAATTCGCTTATATTATAAATCTATAGAAGGGGATTGCTCTTTTATGTAACAGTCAAACTAGATTATACAAGGCAAAAAAAAAAATTCAATGTAATCAGAAATCTCATTATCGAAAACTCGTTGTAAAGATTGTTTTCAGTTTCTTGGACATTACTCTTGTGACTATATTACATTTAGTTTTCTTGCCAACTATCTTAAGTCTCATTATTCATTATTGATTGACCAGTTAGTTTTCAAGAGAAAGGAGGCCAAAAGATTCTTGAAACTTTAAATATTTAAATACCGGCAACAAGACCATTTCTTCAATATTTCTTTTACATCGGCGGATTTGGCGGCGGCTGCCTTTGAGTTTGTTTGATAACACAAACTCTCTTTGTAATCTTGCTTCCTATAGCCAATATCTTTAAAAAAAAAACAACGAAATTATACTTCTTGTTCCGAATAGAAGAAAATTGTGTGATCGACAACATAGACGCCTTGTAACATCTTTCACTTTTACACGTATCCAAATAATGTAGAGATTCATTATTCTGTATTGTGATCGCCGTAGTAAAATATAAAAGGCAAATCAATGGACGATCGATTGGCAGAATTAAAAATTGCTAACAACACCACCTTGCGACATTTTATATAGCATACCCCTGCGACATCTTCCCTGTATTAAAGCAAGGATAAAGTAAGTAGTAAGATAATGGGTCTAGGTCAGTATGATTTTAAAAATTTCTCTTTTTTAACAAATCTCTCCAGAAGTGTGGGATGTGTGAAATAATTACAGAGCCAAAAACCTCATCAATTGACGCCATCTTGTCCGAATCCTTTCCCCTCTTCATTTTGTAATTATCTCACTCAAGGGAGAGCATTCTTCTACGAACACGTGATTAAAAGATCTCCGGCAATTAAGTGCATATCTTCTAAATTCATTTAACCACCACGGGACAAAAGATACTTCTGCTCCCCCTCACAATTTCCCTCCTTTTCCAAGCCTCCGTGCTCACTAAAGTATTTAAAGAAATCCTTCAACAAATTATCTTCCCCTGAATTTTTTTGTCTTTTATTTTCCAATTTAAAAAAAAAGGGAGTTAATCTAATGAGGTAAACGAATGGAAGCTGAAGAAACAGTTTGAAGAGCAAATGAATGAAGAGTTAACGGTTCTTGGAGGCAGAGAGAATAATGAGAAGGGCTGGGGAGGGGATGAAGGCTAGTACAAAATAAAAGAGTCAGATATTTTGGCCCACTCTTTGGTCCAGCATCATTATGAAGTCTAAATCGGAGCCTGAATTCTGGAGTCCTTCTTAGGGTTGGCCCCTAACGAGCCGAAGCAAAGCGAGTTGTTAAATAGAAAAGTGGGAGATGAAGGCCCGACCGCAGCACCGTCGACCTGACACCCCTACTTGAAGATTTCACTGGAACAGGCCGCGAAACATTTGGACTAAGGGTCTTGGCAGCGGCGAGAACTCGGGGGAGACAAAGTGAATTGGATTGAGCCGGCAGGGAAAATGTAATGAGTTCGAATTTGGTCTGCGCTCACAAAGACTGTATTTGATGGCTTAAGCGGGGGGTTTTCGTCACGGCTTTCGCCTCTTCTCGGGCAATCTCGTAATCCAATCAAACTCGTTATTTATCTCAAGATGATCGGGAGAAGGGGAAGCTATTCCAACCTTTAAAACGTGTTACCGGATTCGATTTTCTTAGTCCCGACTTGTGAGGAAAGCAATGGCATTGAGCAACGGCATTCAAAAGGGCAATTTCCATCTTGATTTCAGCAACATTGAACTCACAGTTTTTTTTCTTCTTCTGTTGGTCTTAGACCTTGGACTTCATAAAATCTACATTTATTTCTGAAAAACCTCTTCTCGGGACTTTACATAGAAAAAAATGTATTTCCGATTCTCTATAAATATAGCTACGACTCTCTATCAGGCACAACAGAACAAATCCTCAACCTCAGAATACTCTGTAAGAAAATCCCTTTTTATGTCTTTGTTGATTTCAAGAAAGTTTTTGGTAGAGTATGGGCATGGGGCACTCTGGGCGACAATGTGAAATAAATAAATAAAAACATAATAAAAGGAATTCAGAATCTCTACAAGCAGGCCACTAGTGCGGTGTACTTCAACAATACAATTGGGGACTGGTTTAAACAACAATGGAAATAGAAAAGGCTGCCTACTCTCGCCAGCTCAATATCTTTCATGAAACGAAGAGATAACAGACAGTGTTACTACAGCGAGTGGACTCCATGATTTCTATTGTGAAAAATAAAACGGAAACTAAAACTCTATGACCATATTACAAGGTCTACGTGACCTGCAAGGACCTTTCTTCAAGGAACAGTATCATGAAAAAAGAAGAAGAGGCAGACATCGAAAGAAAAGATAACATAAAAGAATGGTTGGGCCTGTCGTTGAAAAAGGCTCTATCGAAGGCAAAAGATAGAGAGGAATGGAGAACGATGGTTGACACATCCTGTGTGGTGCCCCAACGGTCCAACAGACTAAGGGATAGGTGAGGGTAAAGGGAAAAAAAAAAATCAAAAGTCCAAATTTATTTGCAAGTAGCAAATGCGTGGTCAAGAGGCTAGCGCGCTTGAACTTGGCTTGGTTTGGCTACCTATGAACGGGGCTGGCTCGAGGTTCAACACCCGACTAGAGCATAGCTGTGTTTACTGAGCGCCTAAAGGCAGCACGGGAAAACCTTCTCCCAGATACTCCCTTCCCCCAACGGTACACAAATAAGATTGAGTTCTGGGCATGCTACAGGCATAAATGTAGTGCGATATAAAAGCAATAATTTACAAAGCTTATGTCAACTCACTTCGTCTTTCTGAACAAAGGTTTGTACACCTTACTTCTACTACACCTTATCTTGGATCAAGCCGAATGCACAATTATTTCTTTTACCTGACAACACAAGAATCAATAAAATATTATTAACCTATAAGTTTATTAAAAAAAAAGATATTTAACTGAATTATTCCTCTTTATAGGTCGTGGTCTGAGGCTTGGAAAACATGAAATAGAAACAATCTTCCATGTTCATACGCTCTTCTCAAGCTGGCTGGTTACCGTGTTGACTTGAGAAACCTAAGAAGGCTTTAGCCCAAGAGTTTGAATTCAGGTTCTTCACTTCTTAAAAAATAAATACATTTAAAAAGCGATCACCCAGATATCCCCTTCTTTCTCCCCCTCCAACTGGTCTACAAAAGTGATAGGATCATAAGGTATTGAGAAAGTGATAGGAACATAAGGTATTGAGAAAGCTTAAAGCATAAAACGAGCTAAACAGAAAACAATTGGTAAAAATATTTCTATATTTTAATCAGATTAATTATTTTTAGTCTAGATGTATTACAAATTTAATTACATGACTGATCCAAACAAATTTTTAAATTAAATTAAATTTTCTCTTAAAGTACTTTTTTTTTACAATTTTGTTTTAATCAGTCTGTAATAATGATCTTTTGTTCTAGTTATAGCGTCCTTGACACAGTTAATAATCTATTATGTGTCGTGAACATCTCAAACAGGATGGCTGCCTGTGCGGTTTGTGCGCTGGACTGTCGTTTGGATTTCTACGATGGTCCCGGTTTCAAACACTGCCCGCTCCCATTGCCCGTCGTCCTGCGGGAGGTTTGGATTAGGAAGTAAATTATCTTTAACTCTGAAGGAACATCGGAAACATGTAAAACATTTTACAAACAAACAGTTATCTCATATTTAATGTCATCTTGATTAATGTTATTATATTTATTGTCTTCTTATTAGAATGTATTTCTTATTATCTCAAGGAGGTGCGGTGGCTGACCGGTTGGCTCCCGAACCGAGAACTGGGCGCCTCTGTGTCCACCCTGCTCTAATGGGTACCTGACATTAGTTTGGGGAAAAGTAAAGGCGGTTGGTCGTTGGTCTGGCCACATGACACCTTCTTTAACTTAGGCCAAATAAACAGATGACCTTTACATCATCCGCCATTTTAACCACAAGGTCTGAAAGGGGAACTTTTACTTAGTTTATATAACACAGACGTTACTTCAAAAAAAAAAAAAAGAAAATGATTACGTCCTACGCGTCATGCATTCAGTCAAACATATTATCCAATTACTTAAATTCTGCCAAGTCACTGGTTTTCCTGGCTAGCTCAGGCAACCCATTCTATGCTCTAATGGCACAAGGGAAGAAAGAGCTTTATTGTATTACTTATTATCTCTCCCTACAAACCACACTCTCACACAAAAAGGGATTTAAAAAAAAAACTTCCCTTTTATGCCCCTCCCTCCCGCATAGTACTGTAATCGAGGACGTAAACATTGTTAGGACTATTGTTAGATAATGATGCTAATAATATAGGCCTATTGGCCAAGCGTAAGTTGTTCTCATTTGTCAGTTCCTAAATCATCTTCAGTTTCCCCTCCCATCCCATTGGCACCTCACCTTCTGATCTTTTTTTTTTTTTTTTTTGGTTTTTGTGGCCCCCCCCCCCGCAGTATTTCTTTCAACAAAAATGAAAATCATAGACCTCGTCCTAACCGTCTCTTCTGATTCCAACTTCATTGCGACATAGCGCTAGGACTAATTTGAGGATATTCTGCGATTTTGTAGCTAATGCGTATTGATACAATCTTCGCATGCGGCGGAATTAATAAGCTCCTATGGCACTATTGCCAAGCACCCAGCCGAACAGGCGGCCCCGAGAGGTAGAAACAGTCGCGATTTCCCCGAGACGCGTTGCCGCTTTTGTCCTGATCCTGATGGGGAAATTATGTCAGGCAGCGCGACTGGACTCACTCCAACAATGGCGGCGTTTTCCATCCTTCCGGTCCTCGGCACTCTCGCGTCATCACGCACATTCACGCTCGGGCTGGGTGTGTCATGGCCGACACAAAATGGCGACAAACACGAGAAAGCACGGTGTGAATGGAGACGTGATGTCGAGTGACTCAAAAAATCACGCCCAAAGTGGTTTTAATTAAAGTTCGACAACTCTGCTCAAGCTAACATTATTTTTTTCTCTCCCTTTTTATTTTTTAATTTTTTTTTTGTTCTCGCTGTCTACTTTCACTTTTTTTTTTTGACGTTTAGATAATCGTTCAATGATGGGGGCGGTGAGAGCGACTGTTCGGTTTGATTAGTCCAGTGACTTGGCTAGGGACAAATTACGACATGACAGATAATTGACATTTGACACCACGAATGACAAAAACAGCTTGGAGATTAACTGGACTGGAAGTGTGGGTGGAAATCAGATTCTAATGGATTTACAAATACATTGGGGGTACGAGCCAGAGACAAGTGCATGCAGGAATTGATATCGACACCAATAGCTGAGAGAGAAGTTTGAATTAAAAACTTGAAGTAAAAAGTAAAGAAGTCTAAATGAGATGATTACTAAATTAACTATTTTGAAATAAAAAAATGTAGGCACCTTTTTAAAATACAAAGTGTCAAATTTTGTCAACAAAAATTAGATCAACCAATTAGGACACCATGAGACAGAAGTGCATGG
>JADKLZ010075246.1:0-12237 GCA_021533235.1 Biomphalaria straminea | reverse complement strand
AGAGGTCTCTTATACCTCATCCTAAACCAGGCTCACTATTACATCCTAGGTGTCTTATTAATCATCTTCTGACAGAGAGTTTTTATCTCCGGTTCAGTTCTCTGAGAGTTGTCCCAGGTTATCTGGAACAGGAGATGACGTTACATTCTGGTGACGCACTAATTAAATAGCGTGGGGGTATCTCTAACCTCTCACTGCAGACACGTCGCTTCGATCTCGTTAGTTTACTGAACTACTAAAGACACACACACACACACACACACACACACTTATTTACATACACACACACACACACACGGCTGAAATCTCAAATGCCGCCTGCGTTCCGGTAGTGAACTAAATAGCGTCACATTATCTCACCTTGAGCAAGGGAGGGGGGGGGGCCCACTTGGATGGTGATATTGAGAGGTGGAGGAGAAGACGAGATGGCGGGCGCGTTAAGAGGTTTACAAATACCATTACACGTATACCCTAGCAGTGGAGTTGTATGACCGCCGTTTAAAAACTATTGGGACATTTACTGTCGACACCCAAAACCAAGACGCGCTCAACTGATACTTTGACAAATGGGAAAAGTGTTAGATGCTCTGCTAAACTTGAATTCTCATTTTAAAAAATTTCTGATATTGGTAGAGCTTTTTTCTCGTTCTTCTTGCTGTTTTTTTTTTCATTATGTACTAGGCATGTTTAGTTGTATCCATAATGTAAAACAGTATATAAGTATATATATGGGTCAATCTTCATGATGGACGATATGTAACGATATACACAATCTCATTTCTTATATGCGCTCGAAGTTGGCTAGAGTCCAATCTTCGCTCTGAAAAGCTTGCAGCCTTCAAGGCACGGGTGAATGCCTTTGACAGAGTGTAGCAGTAATCAAAGCATGAACTGTGTATAAGGAAAAATAGTTCTGTAAGCCGTAAAGCTTCTTCTACTTCTCCTGAGCAGTAAAGCTTCTTCTACTTCTCCTGAGCAGTAAAGCTCTTGAATTCCGGTGAAGACTAGATTTCGAAGTCGAAATTTTAATGACGCCCTTAAGTCCACCCAACTCTAATGGGTACCTGACATTAGTTAGAAAAAGTAAATGTGATCGGTCATTGTGCTGGCCACATAAAACCCTTGTTAGCAGTCGGATATAGAAACATATTACCTTTAGATCCTCTGCTCATTTGATCGTAAAGTCTAAAAAGGATCTTTTACATTTACCTTTTTTGTGTACAATAATTGATTGCTACTATTTGTGTATAGCGTCAACATAGATGGATTATCTTGCAACAAAACCTTTAGGGACAGCTTTCATTATAATTTATCCCTTAAAGACTTTCCATATCAAATATAGTTAGTAATAAGAATGTCCCGTAGCTTCAAACTACTATATGGATGACCGCGCAGTATTCAAATCTCCAACCGTCTCGTTGGATTATTCAAAGCGCTTACAACAGGAGACTCGACTCCCTCATACTTTCGGAAACTATAAAAACCTTGATGACTTTGACAGAGTCAAACATTTTTAATGCCAGGGATTAAAACAACTAATAGGATAAGATTAAACCATTCATGAAATGTTGTCTGACGCTAGCTTCCATCGTGACGCCGTGACTCAGGCG
Source organism: Biomphalaria straminea (assembly GCA_021533235.1). Classification (NCBI taxonomy): domain Eukaryota; kingdom Metazoa; phylum Mollusca; class Gastropoda; family Planorbidae; genus Biomphalaria; species Biomphalaria straminea. The sequence goes on along the minus strand of JADKLZ010075246.1, from coordinate 10,627 downwards.
ACATTGTATACCTTCACTTAATTGCTGGATTGTCTTTAGCGGCGACAAAAAAGTGCCGAAACAAAAGAGGGGCAGAACTCCAAGAGAATATCAAGTGAATTGTGACCAGGAGGGAAGGGGCGTTGCACTCAGGAGATGATATCGGATAGCTCCTGTGAGATGAACATTCCAGCGCTACCAGTGTCGAGTTGAGATCTACGCGCTAATGATGTGACGGTAGATCAAGATTCAAGGTGTGCCGTTTACACGTATGGAAGAGTACACCAGTAGACGATGGCCTATTGGATTACGTTTAGCGAGCTCTATTGTATAAGCTTACGTTCGGAAGATTATACCCGGTAATCTACATTTAGCAGACTATACATTCACAATAAGACAACGTCATGCAAACTATCCTAAACCAATCGTGGATCAATCTTTTTTGTTTAAGTAGAGCACTGTGGCTATATTTCGTATTGCGGTTAATGCACGGTAGTAAGGTTCCCCTTTCAGACCTTGTGGTCTATAGGGCAGATGATGTAAAGGTCATCTGATTCTGTGGCCCACGGTTAACGAGGGTGTCATGTGGCCAGCAAAACGACCAACCGCCTTTACTTTTCCCCAACTAATGTCAGGTACCCATTAGAGCTGGGTGGACTCAAGAGCGCCCGAAAAACCCGAAATAAAAATCCCAGCCTTCACCAGGATTTGAACCCGGGACCTCCAGTACGGAGGCGCGGTGGTCGAACGGTTAAGCGCTTGGCTTTCGATTAACATCATCTGCCCCATAGATCGCAAGGTCTGAAGGGGACACTTTACTTTACATACGGTAGTAATTCAGTACATTTTTTACTAAATGTAGCAGACTATACATATGTTTCGTATTAAAATTTTAATGCAAAAAAAAACCCCACTCATTTGGGGTCCCCTTGAAGTGAGCGCCGCCCACGGAGGGATTTTTAAACTCTAAACCCCTCCCCCCACCCTTGTTACGTCACTGGTTTTGTATGGAGTCGTGAGTGAAACGCAATGACATTATTACTTACTAATCGATAAATTTGTCTTATTTGGAGAGAAGGCCCACCAACATATTCTCGAACCCGGGCCCACGGGTACCTTGCTACGCCACTGGCCCTAACTCTTAACTCATAACATCGCTTGCTCCAATTTTACCATCCTTAATATAATATTAGTGACATTGTTGAAATTATTTTTAGAAATCTTCTATTACCCATCTCTGTCCCTCTATCTGGGTATGTCCGTTATACTTTCTTTTTTTTTTCCCTCGGATTAAGTTTAAACTTTCCAGTTACATATTTTGGATGACAAACATAAATTCGTTAAAAAAATAATTAAACAATTTATTGATTAATTAGTGTTAATTAATTAATATTTTTATTATATATATAAAAAAAGAAACTAATATTGTAGCAATGAAAGATAATATTATAATATTATATTGCGCTACGTTCAGACTTATAGTATGCTCAGAGCGCTATGGTCCAATCTCATTTGTGGACCAGTGGGAGAAGGGGGGGGGGTATCTGGGAGAAGGTTTTCCGTGCTGCCTTAAGGCTCTCAGTGAACATAACTCTGCCCGAGTGGGATGTCAAACATCGATCCCCCTTCATAGGTAGCCAAGACAAGTTCAAGCGTACTTAACCTCTCGACCTCACTTCCCAGATAAGGTAGTAAATGTGCAGTTCTTTCCCGTATATAAGCTTTTTGTTTTTTAAAAGGTATAGTTTTATTTCTCTTGTTTAATTTTGGTGATAGCTTGTTCTGAAAGTGGCCAAGGCAAGCTCACAACTTCCCTTCAAAACTAACACTTTCTTTGTTTCCTCTATTCCTAACGCAGGACCAAATGGAAACGCCAGACTGCAGTGGGACTTGAGCTGTTGGCCGAGGCTGGAAACTACGCCGCTGTTCAGAGGATGCTTCAAACTAACCCTTACTGGGCGTCCTACCACCCTCACGCGGCCGCTCTCCTCTCCAGCATGGACTCTCTGTACTACCGGCACGGCGTGACGTCACTTCCCATGACCAGCAGACCCGTTCTTCCGCGCATGCTCCTGCACAACATGCAGCAACCTGTGGCCCCCTTACCGCCACCCCACCATTAGTATTTTATCATTTTATTGTATACATCACATTATATTTTCTTTCGTAATTTTAAATGTACATAATGTATAAATTATAAATTTTTTGCCTATTTATTTCTTCCGATTACTGTTTTAGAGAGGTCTTAGATAGATCTAGATTGGTAAAAATGCCATAGGCCATTAAACATTTAAAAAATCGATAAAATCGAAACAGATTATATTACTATATAAAATTTATCTTTTAAATATACATTTGAAATAGTTAAATTTCCTTGTAACACTGTATGGTCAACATTAAAAGTATTTTCAATAGTTAATATGCATTAATTTGCAATTTTAAATTTAGTATATTCTTGATGCATCGCAAAAATTAAAATTAGTAAGAAGAAATAATCCATATTTATTGTATTTTAGCTTGAACAGCGCTTGCATAAAACAAAGAAAACGACAATTTTATTTTTGTTATATAATTGGTCCCTTTGACAGCATGTGACATTAAATGGTAAAAGTAACAGTTACTAACATAAAGAAGGGTTGTGCTTAGCCAAAGAACCTTTTCCAAACACTTAATCTCCCTCCAGGGTTGGATTTCAAGGCTGGAAAAAAATATCGTGATTAAAAAGTGTTCTCTTTGTAGCATGCTTTAAGTCACTTCCATTACAGCCAGGATTTAAAAACAACCATGGAAGCGAAATATTATTTAATAACATTTGTAGCATATAATAGAGCGAACATTCGTTCCTTTTTGTTGCTATATAATTATAAAGTGTAGCATTACAGTACAGTTCACCAATGTACATAATATCTGTGCAGAACGGATTATTATCAATGACGTATTGTCGTAACTAAAACCAAGTTATATTATGAGATCTTTAGCGTGCATTTCATTTAATTTACACTAAATTGGCGTCTTATATTTAACGTCCTTTTTGTCATAATACAAAAAATGATATTACTTTGTTTTTTGTAAAATATTGTTTTTACATTATATTTTTTTTATATGATCAAAGTTCAAAGGTTAGATAATTTAGAAAAAAATAAAAGTTAATGTTGCTAGATAAAGATTGTAAATACTGACTGTTATTATGACATCGTATTATGACTAGAGATATTTCTAGACTTCACTTAATATATTGGGGAAAAATTTGTTGCAGTGTATCAAATAAAATATTTTTAAGATGTAATGTTTCCAATGTTTCTATAAACATTGTATGGTCTAATCTTCTATATATTAGGCTCAAGCTTATCATTAGAGAATGTTCTTTTCTTAACTCGAAATCAATGAAATCTGTTTGGGTTAAAATATCAGTCTCGTTGTTTTTGTTCGATTCATAAGAGACAGGAACCAATGGCCGCCAAGACGTCTGCTTGTGGGGAAAATAAAAACTGGAAGTAAAATAAAAACAATAATTTCAGAGGTCTCACGAAATAATTACAAAATCCTGTTGGTTTGTTCTAGCCACAAAAAAAGGTACACATCTTTGACATCAAACTTTTCTTGGGCAATCCCGGCACATTTTATATTATATCATATCTACACATCAAATGTTGATGTAGATTTATTGTTTATATTTTATGCTAAACATAAAGTTTGATTGGAATCTGAAATGCAAATTTTTTATATTTGTTTTTTGTTCTCACTTAATATTCTTGCCATCAATACTTTGTAAATACATTTGAATAAAGACATGAATATTCAACACATTAGACATGTTCTGTTGTGTATGACATTAGGGTCTCGTGGACCAAAAGCTCTCTTGTATTCCGATGGGATTTTATCACGTGACTTGTGCTGGTCACATGACACCTTCGATTATTATTGTTATTATTTGTAAATTGAGTTTGTAGTACTTATAAGAAACCAAATAATATTGTTGAGTCCCTACCAAACAAAGTTTGTATATTATATGTCTGGTAGAAGGTTTGTACACGTCATTTCTCCCACACTAATTGTCAGATCAATCTGAAACTTGGCACAATTATTTATTGGCATAGACAAGACATGAATCAATTTAAAACAAGATTACAAAGAGAGTTTGTGTGATACACAAACTCAGAGGCGGCCCCCGTCGGAGTTGGATCCCTGATAGATCCGCCTATTCGCTATATGTTTCGGATGTTCCTTCTAAGTTGAAAATAATTAACTTTTCGCTGGACGACGGAGGATGGCGAGAAGGGTATAAACCTGCCTTATCTTGATGTTTGCGCACCAGACTTTAGTTCGGATTTATCGTTGGTCCCTGGCTCAATTCCTGTATGCTCCCATCCTTAAACTATCGCAATAGTTCACAAATGAGATTGGACCAAAGCGCTCTGAGCATGCTATAAGCATGAAAGTAGCGCTATATAAAAGCTATAATAATAATAATAATAATAACAATAATAATATTTCTGAAAGAATAGTAAAGGTTAAATTATATGACGGACAGACCAACCAACAGACAAAACGCACAAAAATATGCTTCTTTCATTCTAATGGGGGCACTAAACAATTTTTTTTTTTTAAATCTGACTTACATTTACGTAATTGTTTTAGAATTGGTGTTTTGTTATTAAAAAATCGCTTGCATAATTAATTTTATAAATTAAACGGTTTGCTTTTAGAATACTAAAAGTAGCCGTTGCACCTAAACTTTTCAAGCCGCATTTAATGGTGAAAAATTTTTTTTCGTATCTTCTAGTTTTGGCGCTCTGAATGTGACAGACGGACAGACGGACAGACAGACAGAAATTCATTTTAAAAAATGTGCGTGATATCTATATACCAAGAGCATTTCTTATAGTAACATTTCCTCCCTTAGATTTACGTAATTGTTTCAGAATTGGTGTTTTATTATAAAAAATCGCTTGCATAATTGATTTATAAATTAAACGATTTGCTTTTAGAAAACTAAAAGTAGCCGTTGCACCTAAACTTTTCAAGCCGCATTTAATGGTGACAAAAATATGTTTCGTATCTCTTCTAGTTTTGGCGCCCTGAGTGTGACAGACGGACAGACGGACATTTTGCACAAACCTAATAGCGGCTTTTTCCCTTACGGGGGCCGCTAAAAAACTCAATTTATTACTGGTAATTAACTATTTTGTTTTATACCAACAAGAGAAATTAATTCTTCAGTATGCACAGATATAGATAAATATGTAGGGTTTAGTTTCCTTAGATAATTGAACACTTTTTTACCCCATATATATTCTCTGATTATATTAAAACTTTGAACATTTTTTTTTTCTTTTTACCAAACAAAACACGGGCCATTTAACAAATTTAACAAATTATTCAATTATTGGTAATTTATTATTTGTTTAGTATTGAATAAGGGAAAAACAGTCTACATTTTTAGAGATATAGTTGAAAGTGTAGGGTTCTTCCCCTTAGATAAAGTGTTTTTTTAAGGATTTAAAAAAAATAGTTTGCTTTGTTTTCCTTTATTAATTACATAAGATAATAAAATAACTAAAAGGTTTTTTATTTGAAAATTCGCTTATATTATAAATCTATAGAAGGGAATTGCTCTTTTATGTAACAGTCAAACTAGATTATACAAGGCAAAAAAAAAAAAAAAAAAAATCAATGTAATCAGAAATCTCATGATCGAAAACACGTTCTAAAGATTGTTTTCAGTTTCTTGGACATTACTCTTGTGACTATATTACATTTAGTCTTCATGCCAACTATCTTAAGTCTCATTATTTATTATTGATTGACCAGTTAGTTTTCAAGAGAAAGGAGGCCAAAAGATTATTGAAACTTTAAATATTTAAATACCAGCGACAAGACCATTTCTTCAATATTTCTTTTACATCGGCGGATTTGGCGGCGGCTGCCTTTGAGTTTGTTTGATAACACAAACTCTCTTTGTAATTTTGCTTCCTATAGCCAATATCTTTAAAAAAAAAAGAAATTATACTTCTTGTTCCGAATAGAAGAAAATTTGTGTGATCGACAACATAGACGCCTTGTAACATCTTTCACTTTTACACGTATCCAAATAATGTAGAGATTCATTATTCTGTATTGTGATCGCCGTAGTCAAATATAAAAGGCAAATCAATGGACGATCGACTGGCAGAATTAAAACTTGCTAACGACACCACCTTGGGACATTTTATATAGCATACCCCTGCGACATCTTCCCTGTATTAAAGCAAGGATAAAGTAAGTAGTAAGATAATTTGTCTAGGTCAGTATGATTTAAAAAAATTCTCTCTTTTAACAAATATCTCGAGAAGTGTGGGATGTGTGAAATAATTACAGAGCCAAAACCTCATCAATTGACGCCATCTTGTCCGAATCCTTTCCCCTCTTCATTTTGTAATTATCTCACTCAAGGGAGAGCATTCTTCTACGAACACGTGATTAAAAGATCTCCGGCAATTAAGTGCATATCTTCTAAATTCATTTAACCACCACGGGACAAAAGATACTTCTGCTCCCCTCTCACAATTTCCCTCCTTTTCCAAGCCTCCGTGCTCACTAAAGTATTTAAAGAAATCCTTCAACAAATTATCTTCCCCTGACTTCTTTTTGTCTTTTATTTTCCAATTTAAAAAAAAAAGGGAGTTAATCTAATGAGGTAAACGAATGGAAGCTGAAGAAACAGTTTGAAGAGCAAATGAATGAAGAGTTAACGGTTCTTGGAGGCAGGGAGAATAATGAGAAGGGCTGGAGAGGGGATGAAGGCTAGTACAAAATAAAAGAGTCAGATATTTTGGCCCACTCTTTGGTCCAGCATCATTATGAAGTCTAAATCGGAGCCTGAATTCTGGAGTCCTTCTAAGGGTTGGCCCCTAACGAGCCGAAGCGAAGCGAGTTGTTAAATAGAAAAGTGGGAGATGAAGGCCCGACCGCAGCACCGTCGACCTGACACCCCTACTTGAAGATTTCACTGGAACAGGCCGCGAAACATTTGGACTAAGGGTCTTGGCAGCGGCGAGAACTCGGGGGAGACAAAGTGAATTGGATTGAGCCGGCAGGGAAAATGTAATGAGTTCGAATTTAGTCTGCGCTCACAAAGACTGTATTTGATGGCTTAAGCGGGGGGTTTTCGTCACGGCTTTCGCCTCTTCTCGGGCAATCTCGTAATCCAATCAAACTCGTTATTTATCTCAAGATGATCGGGAGAAGGGGAAGCTATTCCAACCTTTAAAACGTGTTACCGGATTCGATTTTCTTAGTCCCGACTTGTGAGGAAAGCAATGGCATTGAGCAACGGCATTCAAAAGGGCAATTTCCATCTTGATTTCAGCAACATTGAACTCACAGTTTTTTTTTCTTCTTCTGTTGGTCTTAGACCTTGGACTTCATAAAATCTACATTTATTTCTGAAAAACCTGTTCTCGAGACTTTACATAGAAAAAATGTATGTCCGATTCTCTATAAATATAGCTACGACTCTCTATCAGGCACAACAGAACAAATCCTCAACCTCAGAATACTCTGTAAGAAAATCCTTTTTATGTCTTTGCTGATTTCAAGAAAGCTTTTGGTAGAGTATGGGCATGGGGCACTCTGGACAACAATGTGAAATAAATAAAAATAAATAAAAACATAAGAAAAGGAATTCAGAATCTCTACAAGCAGGCCACTAGTGCGGTGTACTTCAACAATACAATTGGGGACTGGTTTAAACAACAATGGAAAAAGAAAAGGCTGCCTACTCTCGCCAACTCAATATCTTCCATCAAACGAATAGATTACAGACAGTGTTACTACAGCGAGTGGACTCCACGATTTCTATTGTGAAAAATAAAACGGAAACTAAAACTCTATGACCATATTACAAGGTCTAAGTGACCTGCAAGGACCTTTCTTCATGGAACAGTATCATGAAAAAAGAAGAAGAGGCAGACATCGAAAGAAAACATAAAAGAATGATTGGGCCTGTCGTTGAAAAAGGCTCTATTGATGACAAAAGATAAAGAGGAATGGAGAACGATGGTTGTTACATCCTGTGTGGTGCCCCAACTGTCCAACAGACTAAGGGTTAGGTGAGGGAAAAGGTAAAAAAAAAAAATCAAAAGTCCAAATTTATTTACAAGTAGCAAATGCGTGGTCGAGAGGATAGCGCTTGAACTTGGCTTGGTTTGGCTAACTATGAACGGGGCTCGAGGTTCAAAACCCGACTAGAGCATAGTTGTGTTTACTGAGCGCCCAAAGGCAGCACGGGAAAACCTTCTCCCAGATACTCCCTTCCCCCAACGGTCCATAAATAAGATTGAGCTCTGAGCATGCTCTAAGCATAAAAGTAGTGCCATATAAAAGCAATAATTTACAAAGCTTATGTCAACTCACTTTGCCTTTCTGAACTAAGGTTTGTACACCTTACTTCTACCACACCCAGTCTTGGATCAAGCCGAATGCACAATTATATCTTTTACCTGACAACACAAGTATCAATAAAATTGAATTTACCTGTAAGTTTATTTAAAAAAAAGATATTTAACTGAATTATTCCCCTTTATAGTACTTTTTTTTTTACAATTTTGTTTTAATCAGTCTGTAATAATGATCTTTTGTTCTAGTTATAGCGTCCTTGACACAGTTAATAATCTATTATTACATCTCAAACAGGATGGCTGCCTGTGCGGTTTGTGCGCTGGACTGTCGTTTGGATTTCTATGATGGTCCCGGTTTCAAACACTGCCCGCTCCCATTGCCCGTCGTCCTGCGGGAGGTTTGGATTAGGAAGTAAATTATCTTTAACTCTGAAGGAACATCGGAAACATGTAAAACATTTTACAAACAAACAGTTATCTTATATTTAATGTCATCTTGATTAATGTTATGATATTTGTTGTCTTCATATTATAATGTATTTCTTATTATCTCTAGGAGGTGCGGTGGCTGACCGGTTGGCTCCCGAACCGAGAACTGGGCGCCTCTGTGTCCACCCTGCTCTAATGGGTACCTGACATTAGTTTGGGGAAAAGTAAAGGCGGTTGGTCGTTGGTCTGGCCACATGACACCTTCTTTAACTTAGGCCAAATAAACAGATGACCTTTACATCATCCGCCCTTTTAACCACAAGGTCTGAAAGGGGAACTTTTACTTAGTTTATATAACACAGACGTTACTTCCAAAAAAAAAAAAAGAAAATGATTACGTCCTACGCGTCATGCATTCAGTCAAACATATTATCCAATTACTTAAATTCTGCCAAGTCACTGGTTTTCCTGGCTAGCTCAGGCAACCCATTCTATGCTCTAATGGCACAAGGGAAGAAAGAGCATTATTTTATTACTTATTATCTTTCCCTACAAACCACACTCTCACACAAAAAGGGATTTAAAAAAAAAACTTCCCTTTTATGCCCCTCCCTCCCGCATTGTACTGTAATCGAGGACGTAAACATTGTTAGGACTATTGTTAGATAATGATGCTAATAATATAGGCCTATTGGCCAAGCGTAAGTTGTTCTCATTTGTCAGTTCCTAAATCATCTTCAGTTTCCCCTCCCATCCCATTGGCACCTCACCTTCTGATCTTTTTTTTTTTTTTTTTTGGTTTTTGTGGCCCCCCCCCCCGCAGTATTTCTTTCAACAAAAATGAAAATCATAGACCTCGTCCTAACCGTCTCTTCTGATTCCAACTTCATTGCGACATAGCGCTAGGACTAATTTGAGGATATTCTGCGATTTTGTAGCTAATGCGTATTGATACAATCTTCGCATGCGGCGGAATTAATAAGCTCCTATGGCACTATTGCCAAGCACCCAGCCGAACAGGCGGCCCCGAGAGGTAGAAACAGTCGCGATTTCCCCGAGACGCGTTACCGCTTTTGTCCTGATCCTGATGGGGAAATTATGTCAGGCAGCTCGATTGGACTCACTCCAACAATGGCGGCGTTTTCCATCCTTCCGGTCCTCGGCACTCTCGCGTCATCACGCACATTCACGCTCGGGCTGGGTGTGTCATGGCCGACACAAAATGGCGACAAACACGAGAAAGCACGGTGTGAATGGAGACGTGATGTCGAGTGACTCAAAAAATCACGCCCAAAGTGGTTTTAATTAAAGTTCGACAACTCTGCTCAAGCTAACATTTTTTTTCTCTCCCTTTTTATTTTATTTTTTTATTTTTTTGTTCTCGCTGTCTACTTTCCCTTTTTTTTTTGACGTTTAGATAATCGTTCAATGATGGGGGCGGTGAGAGCGACTGTTCGGTTTGATTAGTCCAGTGACTTGGCTAGGGACAAATTACGACATGACAGATAATTGACATTTGACACCACGAATGACAAAAACAGCTTGGAGATTAACTGGACTGGAAGTGTGGGTGGAAATCAGATTCTAATGGATTTACAAATACATTGGGGGTACGAGCGATACACAAGTGCATGCAGGAATTGATATCGACACCAATAGCTGAGAGAGAAGTTTGAATTGAAAACTTCTAGTAAAAAGTAAAGAAGTCTAAATGAGATGATTACTAAATTAACTATTTTGAAATAAAAATATTTAGGCCCTCTTGTAACATACTTAATGTCAAATTTTCTCAATAAAAATTAGATCAACCAATTAGGACACCATGAGACAGAAGTGCATGG
>JADKLZ010075240.1:0-13356 GCA_021533235.1 Biomphalaria straminea | reverse complement strand
ATTGTTTAAAATCTATATTTATTGGTATAGGCCTACACATTGTTTAACATCTCTTTATTTATTTTCGTAGGCCTACACATTGTTTAAAACTTCTATATTGTGTATAGGTCTACACATTGTTTGATGCCCTGTCCTTTATCATTCACATATGTTGTAGATGAGATCTTCAAATACTTTCGATTTTTTTGTCATAGTTCATTGCAGTGAAGAAATAACTGGGCCTAGTGTCTAGACTCGACAAGGCACAAGTTGTGCCAATGAGGTAGGGCCCTTCGTTTGGTAACCCTTATTCCCGCGAGTGTAGAGCCCACTCCACTAAGCAAGACAGCAACGGTAATTACAAGATCAATGCGTAAAGACAAGATTGTAAAAATGTTGAAAGTACGTTGTGGAGCACTCGATACGGGCAGATTATACGTGCAACATCCAGTGCTTTCTTTAGTAGTCACTGCGTCACAGACAGAGCATAAGAAAACAAAAATCGAAACTCTTTGCTATATTGGTCTACAGAATCAGTCTCTGTTTACCCAGTAAGCATCTATTTCAATTGTTACAGACAGGCTATTAGAATCAAAACAAGACAGTTAGGTGTATAGATCACAAGCCGTCTTGAGGTATTGTCAGCTCTAAGTAGCCCCGGCGGGAGAGAGAGGGAGGATAATGTCAACTGTAACTACACAATGTGACTGTTATTGACGTCCTGGACAAAGATCAGTGTTGACTGGCTTAATGCAAGTGTAAGGATTGGATAATGGCCAGTGTCCAGCTGCACCACAAGTAAAGGAGATGGCTACACAGGGAACATTAGGTCCAGATAACACGTAGACACATTAGTTCTTCAAATCGGATTTTTTTTTAAAGTGAAAACACCTACTATCGGCAAAGAACAAAAAAACAAATAATAATCTATTCCTGTCCTTGAAATATAAACAAATAGTGACTAAGGGTGGTTGAAGGACCTTCCTTCAGAGAACAGTACCAGGAAAAAAGAAGAAGAGGCAGACAGAGAAAGCGACGGGAAGACAACATAGAAGAATGGACGGGCATGCCATTGAAAGAGATTCTATCCAAGACAAAAAAAAACAGGAATGAAGCAAGACGCTCAACAGATCTTGTGTGGTGCCCCAACGGTCTAACATACAATGTGATAGGTGAAGGGGAGCTGTGCTACAATAAACCCCCTACCCCCTATGCTGGTTAGTCATACTCAAGCATAACGTTACTCACATTTTATACTTTAAAAGGCATCACAAAAAGAATTTCAAATTAACCCACAGTAAGGTAGAGTGTATAAAATTTATAGGGGGAAAAAAAGAGAATGCTTGTATTTCTTTGTTGAGGCTTTGAATGAGAGATTGGTCCTTTTACAAAACAATTAAATCAATGGACCTCATTCACCAATCGTAAACAAACAACATTTAGCCATGTGATAATATCGATAAAACAATGGGGAAAAAAACGTATCACGTGACAGCATTTATGGATTACGCAAATTGTATAGAAGAGATAGAGAACCGTGTGGCTAAATGTTCGTTTACGATTGGTGAATGAGGCCAATTAGATAATCCTCCAAGAACATCAATTAGGTTTGATTCACATTTAACTATTTCTTCGCAACTATCTTTTTTTTTTTTTGGAATACATATGAATATTAACAAAGTAATGATAATATTAATAACATAAATAAATCTTCGTTTCCTATGGTATCACGTGGTTTATATTTTTCAAGTATCGGCAACACTACCGACACGAGTATGTCTCTTCTTTTTAGTATCGACGGTTATAGGGTTGTAGTTGTTGACAGTTTGTAGTTTCTGATATTCTTTCTGAAAATATTGGACCTTTTTACCGGGTCACTTCGTCCACACAAACTGTCTTTGAAACCTTATTGTTTTACAGACCTCTTCAGCGCTGGTGCATCATTCTTCGTTCCTTTATTAAGACTTATCTGCACTTTGAACGTTTCTAAACCTAACCTGAGGGTCATGCTTCTTAGTTCTTACCTTAAAGCTTTGAGTGTGTCTCTCTGTGTAAGAGAATAGACAGAAGGAACAGTGTTTCTTATTTGTATTCCCAATGAAACATTAAGATTCCTATAAAGTGTTGAATTACAAAGTAAGTCTGCATGTAACAAGATACTAACATGTTTCACCGACATTGGGACTAAACAGTGGGACTACACATTGTTGACGATGCATAAGTACAGCCCCAAACACAACGCAACACAAAACCATTTCGATTACTTTCTAGACTAGATGATTGTAGATGTCTAGCTCTACATTCTAGACTCAATTAGAGCTACTTGATTTGCTAGACCTCACTCCAGTCATACCTGGTCAATAGAACATTGCTTTGATTTGGATGACCGCCAATGGTCATTAGGCGCGTTGACCTAATTCAGTTCTATGAAACAAAACGAAAGACTCCGGTTGATGGCCTTTGATATTGTGCGTGTGTGTGTGTTGTCTCAAGTTTCTAGCTCGCCACCCGCCTCCCATTTCTAACAGAAAGAAAGGAAAGCAATCGCCAATAGCCTTCTATCTAGTGAGGGTATGCCAAGTGACTCCAAAGTGAACCACGAGCGACTGATAATATATCGAGTTAAAAATAGTGTTGATGTCAGCCTCTACCTATCTACAGACCAAACTGTGTAGTGGGCGCACACTTCAAGTGGTCATTTGCTTTCAACAAATAACGCACTATCCGCACACAAAGGTCAGGCAAGGGCGATCAACCACCTTATTAGATTTCGTAGCTTAATCTATTTCTGTCCTAGCCTCGCCCCCCCCCCCCCATTTCCAACACATCTTACTGATTCAGCAGCAATAGATCGGAATGGTAAATGGTGAAGCATATTTCATAGCAAGTATTCAGGGCTCTTCATCCCCCCTTTTTTTTTCTTTCTCTCTCGGTGTAACAATGAATAGGGATGGAAAAAAAAGGAATGGGGGTCCAAATTGTATGTTTCCCAGAACCCACCATCACTCAGTCTCGAGAGACACTTATGGAGACTCACACCAGTCTCTGTACTGCTAGTACCAAACGATGCAGTGATTATGTTTAGTGTCACGAGTCCCGCCAGGTCCAAGTATCCCCGCTGACAAACCAACGTCAAACAGAACGAAGTCGAGACCAAATTGTGCTGAGTCGGGGGTTTTAGTCACATGATCCAGAGATATAGTTAGCATCAAGCGTGAGGGCGAGTCTGTTGAAACTGTGAGACGAGCTACGATTAATATAATATTCCATCAAACCATACACATCATACATACAAGTTTTTAGCTTTCAACATAATAAATACTATTCTTATGGTCACATTGCTGTGATCACTTCTATACCAAGCAGCTTGAGAAGTCATCTTTAACAAGACGAGCCAGACTTTACAAATACCAGTGTTAGGATTTTGAACACTCCACCAGTCGGTCACACCTTGCCGATGGCATTAAAACATTTAGATGAAGACACCGAATAGGTTTGATGTTCTCTTTCGAGGCACAACAGAATTAGTAACAGAGCCCAGCTAATCACCCAGCTATTGATGTTCTGGTGTCGACATGTGAGTACAACAGATTTAGACTTAGACGCAATGATGGGACAGGTAGCGAGGCCTGCTGCTCCTATTTCTGTCACCGTAATTACTAGGCGCAGTAGACCCGACTTCCTGCCGATAACACCCAGAACAAAACAAAATAGTCATAATTATGAAACATTATTTCAAAGCGCGTGCACCAGACTCGATATTACAATAGGAAGTTGACAGAACTACTAACACAAGATCTCAAACAATGTCATGTGTAGGCAAGCAAAATGTGTAAACAAGGTAGTCACGTGCTCAAGTAGCCATGCAATGTCATCTCGTATACATCAAACTTTAGATGCTACTTGCATTCCATAATCACCCCACCCCGCCCCGACACACACGTAAATGAATCAGTAGTTAATTGAAGGTAACTTATTCCACATGGTCATCGATGTTGGGCAAGTTGGGACACACGCGATATAGAAATGCTCCAGAATGTGACAGAAATGAATATCTACATCTCATTAGTTTGCTCAATATTTCTTTATTTGTTCAATTCTACCAGTGCAACTTTAAAGATTTGATTTCAGTCTTCTATCCGGTTCACCAAGTGTGTCAGCAGATCTTCTACATCAGGCAATTTACAGGGGTTGCTCAAAGCTTCTTGATTTATTAAGCACTCCCGTGGGTATTATCAAAGATGTTTATGATTGTTTTTTTTTTCTCCAAGGAAACAACCTGGTTCCTGGTTTAGATTAGAATGATAGAACTTTGCTGAACTGATCATGACAATATCCTTTGCTGAAGCTTAGACGTTAAAGGATGCCTGCTCTGCGATCTCCTTTCATTTCAATTGATTGTATTTTTTCAAAGCCAAGCTAAGTCTCCATATCTTTTAGCCAGTGACTGTCTTAAAACTGTGGTCATATTCCAGCTTACCACTTCTGAGATTTGACATTGTCCAGAAAGTCTCACAATAGCAGCGTTCCTCAATGCCAAGTTTTCCTGAACCTCCCTACAATAGCTCATGAAAATCTTGAGAGCGAATGAAATAATTTGACCGCAACTGAACAGCTGGGAAAGTGTCTCCAATGGTTTGGGCCAAGTTTTACAGAGAATCTACTGAGGGGAGAAACAAAAATTGTTTGGGTTGCATACGACGTAAAATGACTTGGTCTCATTCTCATCATACTCTCTTCAGTCTGTCCTTGTAGTGTTTGTTGTTTTCAAGCGGCATGAATGTTTGTATCGATACTTTGAAACTCATTGCCTACAATTATGACTAGCATCTGTTTGTATAATAGCTGAAATGTTATTAATTTACAGCTGACAAAATAAACGTTGTTTTAACAATGCTCAGATGACATCTAGATAGTGAGAGTTTGTCAAGAACAAGCCCCCAATTCCACGTTTCAGCACAGTAAAGAAAAGACTTGCGGGGGAATGTAAAAAGTCCAACACATTTTTGAACCATTATTTTCAATAGTTCAAATGCAGGACCTCTTCTGAAATGCTGTCCTTAAAGTGCCATATTTGAATTGAAGCTAATGCTTTGGCGAATATAACGAACAAAGTCTGTTAGCTTTATTTCACATCTGACCCAAAGTGAATACGATCGTAAAAAAAAATAATAATTCCAGAATAAATGTATATCGTCTTGTTCAACTCTTTAGAGAAAATGGTGATCAAAAAACGATGACCCGGCCCTGAGAGAAATGTCCCTTACCATTTTCCCACAGTACACATTAGCCAATCGGAGATGATGTTAGCAGCAACAATTTTTCTCACTTCCTGCCACTTCCCATTCATCTCCCGGTGGCCTCCCTTAGCCCATTCAAAATGTAAGATTGTGTTAGTTGACTATAATATTTCTACCGGACCGAGGTCGCTGACCTGACCTGCGTTACCGTAACAATAGCCAGGGGAGAACACTATCTAGCCGCTCTGGCCCTTCTCTCGGCAGTGACCAGTGTCAACGAATACTAAAGGCAATCGCAGTTTTATAAACGCACTACACAGCATCCGCATTACACCCATGTTGCTGGTTTGAGAAGTTTCGGAAATGTAACAATTACATTCCATGAGGACACACTGAAGAACGAGAGCTTAGTTCCAAGTTGAATTTCAGTTCTGATATAGGGATTGTTGTTACCGCTCGTTGACTTGTAGCACCAAACTTAACCGTCGTGGGCGTATTATATCTAAACTAATAAACTTGTTTTTAAAAATTGAATGGCTTCCTTTCGTGAACAAAATTAAATAGAACTTTATTTATAATATGGACGAACTGAAATTGTGTTCAAATGAAGTAAATGTAGTAGACTTTAAGAAAATCTAGCTTACAACAACAACACAACAGTTTCACGTTCTGGAGTCGTCTGTCCTAACTAAGAACAAGTGACGACAATGCCACCTATGTTGCATCATTCACAACCAATCGATAACCTCTTCCCACCGTCACCATAGAAACACACACACACTCCATAATAGGGATATGAAACAGAATCCATGAAACTATTCTCACAGACCCGGACTTCTTCACACTATTAGAAACGGATTTTTTTTTTTAAAGGAAGACAGCTCTAGATCAGTAACTTTTAACAACAATAACTAATCTTGAATATTTTGTCAATCAAATAACTCATTGGTTCAAACATATATGTCATGCTTCCCTAGAGTAGACAGTCCTCTGTACTCAATGATGAGAGTAACCCACCAGTGTCCATTGCTCAACGTTATCCCGTAGCTCCGACAAGCGGCATTTTTTGTTTTTGGGAGCAACGACTTCGTCCTTCAATACTATTGTTAGAAAACTGGGCCAGGCTCGGTCAGTGACGGACCGACAGATGGTCACACCCAAGGTCAGCCCCGGTAAGCAGGTGAAGCTTGGAATATTTTAAAACCATTCTTCAAGGATGCTCATCTTCTTTTTGTTTGCCCAAGACAAGAACTCAAGTCCAAGTGAAAAGCAAATTTGGTGGAAACTTTTGGCATCGTTTAAAAAAAAAAAAAGCGCCAGTAACGAAACCGATGCAAATGACCTCTGGTGAAATTTCCAAGGTTTCTCTATCATTCAATGTTTAGAAAAAAAAAATAATTGAAAAATATTGTATTAGTCTAGTCCAAGTGGGAGAACTAGTGAAAAATGAACCAGTCAGCTATGGCTTTTGTCTTTATATTATAGATAGATTTAATTTGCAATATTTGTGTTATTCTTCTAAAAAAGCACTAGCGCAAACATATGTTCATATTTTAATCTAGGGCGAATCATAAATTATAAATAGCTACATTCTCTGTTTATCTGGAGTAGAAACTTTAGCAAGCTATGTGTTTTAAAATGGTAATTTTTAGCCAATCTTTAGCACTGCGAAATCGCCTTTATAAACTCCGTTTTTTTTTTAAAGCACTAAAGCAATATCAAATTGGTGAAAGTCCGCCTTGTGACGGTGGTACAAATACAAACGTATTTAAAACCAACTGGGCAACTAACAAGCGGTAATAATGTCACTGTCATGGATAGTAGACATCCAAAATGTAAAGAAAGAACAAATCGCTCAACAGTAATCGTGAAAACATAATCCACTGGCCACACAAGGAAGAAGAAAAAAAAAGAGAGAGAATGGATGCAAAGGTAATGGAACTCACTCAATTTAAACACTCTTCTCATGTTTACGTCAATAATATTGCCCTTATACTGCTCCTACTATTCACAACATCAAGGAATGAGAATACAATTAGAGACTAAATTACAAAACAAAACACAACAAAAGAAAGTGTAATTTAATTGAATCGTACACTATAAATATCTATTGCCCTACTATTGCATGGCTCTAAATTAGTAAATACAAGACATTTCTTTTTTTTTTGCTGTACGGTTTATATTTTTTATGTCTTATTTGAACGTTCAAGGGGGGGGGGGATTACTGAGTCAGTCCTTTCCAACGTTGAGACTACAATATATAGTGACAGCGCACTAGTGACATACTAGTTCCACTAGCAGGCGCCAAGCCCGTATTGGTCAAGTATGTACCGCCCCTCAGCGCAGCAGAAAATACACACAAGATAGAGATCAGGTGACTGGAGAGAGGGGAAACTCGAACCAGAATAGAAACCAAACGATGATTTTTAGTTGGTCAATAGAAATCCTTTGTAAGCAAACATACTTCCTATGCACTTAAAAAACAACAGCTTTAATAGCTATGTGCAATTAAGAGTTGAAAAGCAAGCGAGAGTAACACGATTGTTAACAAACATCTAGCAACAGCCCAGGGAAATACTTGTCTGTGCATGCAAGGAAAGGGGCCGACTGAGAACTAGGAATCACCAAAATAGACGAAAAATGTTTCATTTGAGTTGTGTCCCATACTACAACTACTACTTTACACGTGGCTAACACATGACATGAGATGAGACCGCTTTCCAATTTTTGTGAATGAAATGTGAGCAGCATCTACACTTGAGACTACACCAAACACAGCCTTTCAAGTAGTTGTTAGTCTGACAGCGGAAAGAGTGCAGTTTTAAAACCGACTGAAATTGTACAAACGTTCCAACTACAGTTGTTGTCAAAGTTGTCTAAAGCTTGCACTGGAGGGTAACAAAATCCATGTTTCTTGCAAAGTAGCAAGTTTAGGACTTAGTACGTTGACTTATGTCAACTTATTATTTATATAATCGTGCTAATCAAATTCAGTGGCTTTGGCTATGATTAGTGATTTTAGTGGACACCACTGTCAATGTTTTCTTATATTCCTAAGCCAATAATTGTCTTTGCACACTCAGTGCCGTATTTAGTCAAGAAGACCCTAAGCTATTCGAGAAATGGCTACTTTTAAGTCCGGATATTATATGCCAGTGCTAAATATTTATTGAGACCCCGAACTATAGATTGTGTTGCTTGTAGGTAAAGCCTAACCTTTATTGTATTACACCCTGATTTACATTGTCTTTCGTCCTAAAATGCTGGTAATGTAATACCGTGTTCGTACAAGAAATGTTAAACAATGTATACCACTGCTAAACCTGTCGTGAATAAATTCAGACTCAACTGTTAAGAGACATTATTGATTCAAACAAAGTCAAGGTTGTCATGTTAACATTGTAGACAAATGTAAGAGACCGCGGTGATGCTGGGAGCACACAGTAACATTGGCCGTTCTCTGTTATACTAGAAATACTTGAGCGAATACATTTCATTGTTGGGATCAACACTGTCAGAGCGAATCACACGTCGTTCAACCACGTGGCGCGCTCAAACTGAAACTTGACTTAATTGTTTGCGTTATTGGTCCTTTAAAACATAGACTTTTTGTCTGGGTAGTCTAAACTGTTATCAACAGAAGATCACCTATCCACCCAACTACGACTAGATCTAAGTGATTCAAAGGAAACGGCGCTACCCTAGGTCAGTTCTTTCAATGACTAGTCAACACGCTCCGCGCCCAGGGGCGTAGCTAGGAATTTTCCATCGTTTGGGGGCACCTGCATTTCGCGTAAAATTAATTTTGTTATGTAAAAAAGCACTTATTTAGGGGCCCTTTTCAAGTTGGGGCCCGGGGGGATTTTCAAATTCCCCCCCTACTCCCTAGCTACGCCACTGTCCGTGCCGCATATCATTAGGGGATGGACTTCTGGAGCAAACGTCAAAAAAAAAAAAAAAAGTTGAGCCGGCCAGGGAGTTGACCTCAGTGTCCATTATTCCTGGTTATCTGCCCCTGTGTGACCTTGAAGAAACATTACTCCACCCATTTAGGGGTGACTACAATAGCCTATAATTTTTTTTTTGTGTCTGTCCAATTTTTTATATTTTTTTTTTGGAAGGCTCAAGGTGTTGTCCCAAAGTGACATGCCCACGAGACTGTGATAGCCTTGAAGATGCCCTTTGTTCAGATCAGGCGAGTTAAAAAAAACAACAGATGAATGGATGAGGATTTTGTTCATTTTCATAGAGAACAAAAAAAAAATAATAAAATAAACAAGTTAAATCCATGGCAGATGTTAGCATCATTTATTAACCAGTCAAATTTTAATTTTGGCATGTCTAGTTTGCTAGCCACCTCTTCCGTTTTTTTTTTTTTATGTGTCGGGCGCGATGCCTACAACAAACTGGAGTTGGAATTAAATGTATTATTTTGAAAAACAAAATGGGGGTTCGGTGAAAAGTCCACGAAATGTCACAAGGAAGAAGAGATCAATTATGAATGGAACATTTTACATTTCCTGTTACAGACGCGCACATACAGAGAATGAATCTACTCGTGATCTCATCACAACTACTTCTAAAACCCAAAGAACAATTCCAACTAGAAATGGACACATTTAGCTCGTCTTGTACAAGGAGACCACTGACAGCTCTGAAAGCATGACGGCGCTTAGGACTGGGAAACATAAAAGCATATTCAACGTCAGCACGACAATAATGATAAGGGAATGGAGAGGTCACCATTAGCGTCTCCAAAACGTGGCGCTAGAACAATCAGTGCAACAGTTGTCACCAGCGAGGAGGCACTAAGGGGCACCTCTAAATAGAACACAATCCTCACAACACAATCCTCTTCAAGGTCACGGGGGTCACGCCGATCGGTCGACCTTGAAACAATACAACTGATCAGATCAGGAATGACGGCCAGGA
Organism: Biomphalaria straminea; assembly: GCA_021533235.1. Classification (NCBI taxonomy): domain Eukaryota; kingdom Metazoa; phylum Mollusca; class Gastropoda; family Planorbidae; genus Biomphalaria; species Biomphalaria straminea. Next base: position 3,205 of record JADKLZ010075240.1, on the reverse strand, counting down.
GACAGAGGCGCCCTACGTCATCTGATAGCAGTGTCAGATAATAAGAGAAAGTCAAGTCCCCCCTTCCAGTAGGATGAGCAAGAGTGAAATCAATAGTTTGTAGGAAGATTATAACCACGAGGTGTGTGTTGTGCTCATTGCCACACGGACAGCAAGACGTTGCTTTGGAATGGGGGGGGGGAGGAGGGGCGAGTATGATGAATGTACACTAGAATGCTGAACGAGAGGATGGCTAGGGCCTCGTAAGATGTTTGGAGCAAACTGAGCTGTACAAACAAGCACGTTGACATAACTACGTTGAGTTAGGTTTGACACTTTCCCTCTATGCTACATGCTTTGAAGTAGCCTTGTGTGGTATTAACTTAGTGGGTTCAATAAATCAACCATGTTTGACTTCATCTCAGACAATTATCAGTCAATTCTAACAATATCGTAATAAAACACGAAGAATTCTTTTTTGTTCGCCCAATGAAGACCACTTACGGAAATGAAAGTAATTCTGTCTGCAAGTCAAACATCGGGTGTAGTGATAGTGCTTGCATATTTCTAAATATTGCCTTGGGGGGTGATAGTAGCCCCTAATCGAACTAAAACTACGGGAGTCAGTTTTAGGGTAAACCGTACGCCGCGACCAATAAAGGTGAGCTTGTCACACAAGTCAAGGACGTAATTATTATCTCAAATTCAGATGATTAACAAACACAGTGACTTTTGTAGGGAAACCAGTTAGCTTCTTACTATTACTAATTACAAATTAAAATGGTTTAAAAACAATGCAACGCTCTGCCTCGTATGCTCGCTTTTATAGCTGGTTATAGAAGATAAAACACCATTGTTATGTTCGTGTATCATGCAATAGAGATTTCATATAGAAATGAACTAGACCAGTCAGCTAATAGTGTAACACAATTCTATACCATTATTGGGAGATCCAGAACAACTAACGCTAACAATATGACGGATATTTAAAGAGATCTGATAAGCCGGCGCTCGTTCGTCCAGGATGGACTATTGTTCTTGTCTTGCTTGTATCCAGCCCGCCCCTCCCCCCTGGCGAGTTCAGCCAACGCTAGGACCAGGTCATCGAACCTGCTGGCTGACTCCATGTGCCATCTCCCCGTTCCTTCCCACACAAGCCTCTTATCAAAGAGATAAATATACAGAGAGAGATGGACGACCACTATGGCCCTCGCAGCGGGTTACTGTTGTGTTGCCGTGGCTGGTATCAGATGACCACTACCTCCATAACAACAACTCCATTTGTCAAACTAAACAAAACGGACATTTGAAGGCAGGAAATAGGATTTTGAACAATCATTTCACTACCATCTGCTAATGTCGTGAAGTCTGTACATAACACTATTTTTATGGACAAATATTAAAACTAGGCCTATAATTATTGCTACATAACACTATTTTTTTGGACATATATTACAATTAGGCCTATAAATATTGCTACGTAACACTATTTTTTATGGGCAAATATTACAAATATAATTATTGCTAAGCGTCTAACAAAGATTCCTTTTATTTTAAAGTGAGCTTCAACGAAGAGTATGAGAGACTACACACAGCAGACCTAGTGGCATGTTCTAACAAACAAGTGTTATGTGCACACATACCAACGTGATCAAGTCACGAGACCCATCTCAAGTCATTCATCTTACCTTGGACTCAACACAGAAATGAATGGATTCAATATCGAACTGATAGGGGGCTGACTAATCAATACTACAAGCACCAAAGACAACTGTTCACTAACTAGTGAGAAACGTGAAAGCAGGAGTTTGTGTAGGAAAAGAGACAAATACTTCTGGACAATGGCTTAGGGATGGGGGGGGGGGGGCGGGCGGGGAAGAATCTGAAATCAGGATCATCGTGGCAAAAAAAATGTTTTTATGTTATGCAGAACCACTGGACACAAAAAATATTGGGCCACTATCATATATCTATTCAACAATTTACATCTATAGAGTATAAACAAGAAAACGAAGGTCTTGTCATCTTAGCAAATATTACTTAATACAAAGCCCCCCTCATCTTTTATTTAACTCCTGGCCATGTATACAATATATTCATTTAGTTTTGGAGATAGAGTGATATGATCCAAATTTACATAAAGGTTTTATTACAAGCACGACATTTTGTGGTGGTGTTGAAGAATTGATCAAATACAAGTATGTGCATTTAAGACAAGGACAGACTAGTGGAAGAAATCCAGAGTCTAGATCTATGTCTCCACCTGCTCCCATGTAAAAGTAGTCAATCACTGGCATTCGAACAAGAGAACAAATGTAAAACTTTTATTTCAATGGGCAAAAGTCTTTAGTGTATATGCTGAGGAGTATACAGACATGCCCAGGAGATCTTTATCATTGATTAGAATGGTAATGGGTTGATTCTGTTAAATGTTTGACACATATTTCAGTACGTTTCTTTAAAGGACCACTAATCCTTCAAGCAAACGGATGTATGGAGAGACAGGGCATCAGATTTGATGGAAAGAGTAAAGAAGAAAAAGACCTATAGAGCCAGACAAAGTATGTGTTAAGCAGAGCACTCACCTCTTGTGTTAGAAACCCTAGACTCCCCTCCACTGTTGGGTACAGGTGGCGAGAACTGAAGGCTGCTCTCTTCTGAGTGAGGAAATAAAATAAAAAAGTTCACATGACTAACATCAACACCTAGACAGCAATGCTCAAACTTAAAATTTCATTCATACACCCGTGCACCTTAATCTGTCCGAACTTGTTCATCTATATATATAATCCACAAAGAATTAGGTCAGACAACAACAACGAGTAATCTATTTTTAGCTCCATTAATTCTCTTTTACTTATTTTATAATGCGAAAAATTAGAACCATATTTAAAACTCGAATTATTTATGTATTTAATAGTCTAAGAGAAAAGTTTTTTGGAGCTTAAATGGTTTATAATTCTTTATAATAAAATCCATTAACTTGCAAAAGACCTTTATTACGAGTGTTTGTGGACAATTGTGGTGGAAAAAAAAAAGCATTAGCAAGGTTAGAGAGACAAAATGACTATATTTTAAAATGTTAAAAATGTGTTTGATTTCTTTTAAAGCAATAGCTTAACAGACAAATAATTATAGGGATGTTAACTCGACTGGATGGCGCGGGGAATCTGTTGTAAGTAATAAAATGGCTTAATTTAATAATTTTTACACTTTAAATTAGAGC
>JADKLZ010075239.1:0-13365 GCA_021533235.1 Biomphalaria straminea | reverse complement strand
ATTGTTTAAAATCTATATTTATTGGTATAGGCCTACACATTGTTTAACATCTCTTTATTTATTTTCGTAGGCCTACACATTGTTTAAAACTTCTATATTGTGTATAGGTCTACACATTGTTTGATGCCCTGTCCTTTATCATTCACATATGTTGTAGATGAGATCTTCAAATACTTTCGATTTTTTTTGTCATAGTTCATTGCAGTGAAGAAATAACTGGGCCTAGTGTCTAGACTCGACAAGGCACAAGTTGTGCCAATGAGGTAGGGCCCTTCGTTTGGTAACCCTTATTCCCGCGAGTGTAGAGCCCACTCCACTAAGCAAGACAGCAACGGTAATTACAAGATCAATGCGTAAAGACAAGATTGTAAAAATGTTGAAAGTACGTTGTGGAGCACTCGATACGGGCAGATTATACGTGCAACATCCAGTGCTTTCTTTAGTAGTCACTGCGTCACAGACAGAGCATAAGAAAACAAAAATCGAAACTCTTTGCTATATTGGTCTACAGAATCAGTCTCTGTTTACCCAGTAAGCATCTATTTCAATTGTTACAGACAGGCTATTAGAATCAAAACAAGACAGTTAGGTGTATAGATCACAAGCCGTCTTGAGGTATTGTCAGCTCTAAGTAGCCCCGGCGGGAGAGAGAGGGAGGATAATGTCAACTGTAACTACACAATGTGACTGTTATTGACGTCCTGGACAAAGATCAGTGTTGACTGGCTTAATGCAAGTGTAAGGATTGGATAATGGCCAGTGTCCAGCTGCACCACAAGTAAAGGAGATGGCTACACAGGGAACATTAGGTCCAGATAACACGTAGACACATTAGTTCTTCAAATCGGATTTTTTTTTAAAGTGAAAACACCTACTATCGGCAAAGAACAAAAAAACAAATAATAATCTATTCCTGTCCTTGAAATATAAACAAATAGTGACTAAGGGTGGTTGAAGGACCTTCCTTCAGAGAACAGTACCAGGAAAAAAGAAGAAGAGGCAGACAGAGAAAGCGACGGGAAGACAACATAGAAGAATGGACGGGCATGCCATTGAAAGAGATTCTATCCAAGACAAAAAAAAAACAGGAATGAAGCAAGACGCTCAACAGATCTTGTGTGGTGCCCCAACGGTCTAACATACAATGTGATAGGTGAAGGGGAGCTGTGCTACAATAAACCCCCTACCCCCTATGCTGGTTAGTCATACTCAAGCATAACGTTACTCACATTTTATACTTTAAAAGGCATCACAAAAAGAATTTCAAATTAACCCACAGTAAGGTAGAGTGTATAAAATTTATAGGGGGAAAAAAAGAGAATGCTTGTATTTCTTTGTTGAGGCTTTGAATGAGAGATTGGTCCTTTTACAAAACAATTAAATCAATGGACCTCATTCACCAATCGTAAACAAACAACATTTAGCCATGTGATAATATCGATAAAACAATGGGGAAAAAAAACGTATCACGTGACAGCATTTATGGATTACGCAAATTGTATAGAAGAGATAGAGAACCGTGTGGCTAAATGTTCGTTTACGATTGGTGAATGAGGCCAATTAGATAATCCTCCAAGAACATCAATTAGGTTTGATTCACATTTAACTATTTCTTCGCAACTATCTTTTTTTTTTTTTGGAATACATATGAATATTAACAAAGTAATGATAATATTAATAACATAAATAAATCTTCGTTTCCTATGGTATCACGTGGTTTATATTTTTCAAGTATCGGCAACACTACCGACACGAGTATGTCTCTTCTTTTTAGTATCGACGGTTATAGGGTTGTAGTTGTTGACAGTTTGTAGTTTCTGATATTCTTTCTGAAAATATTGGACCTTTTTACCGGGTCACTTCGTCCACACAAACTGTCTTTGAAACCTTATTGTTTTACAGACCTCTTCAGCGCTGGTGCATCATTCTTCGTTCCTTTATTAAGACTTATCTGCACTTTGAACGTTTCTAAACCTAACCTGAGGGTCATGCTTCTTAGTTCTTACCTTAAAGCTTTGAGTGTGTCTCTCTGTGTAAGAGAATAGACAGAAGGAACAGTGTTTCTTATTTGTATTCCCAATGAAACATTAAGATTCCTATAAAGTGTTGAATTACAAAGTAAGTCTGCATGTAACAAGATACTAACATGTTTCACCGACATTGGGACTAAACAGTGGGACTACACATTGTTGACGATGCATAAGTACAGCCCCAAACACAACGCAACACAAAACCATTTCGATTACTTTCTAGACTAGATGATTGTAGATGTCTAGCTCTACATTCTAGACTCAATTAGAGCTACTTGATTTGCTAGACCTCACTCCAGTCATACCTGGTCAATAGAACATTGCTTTGATTTGGATGACCGCCAATGGTCATTAGGCGCGTTGACCTAATTCAGTTCTATGAAACAAAACGAAAGACTCCGGTTGATGGCCTTTGATATTGTGCGTGTGTGTGTGTTGTCTCAAGTTTCTAGCTCGCCACCCGCCTCCCATTTCTAACAGAAAGAAAGGAAAGCAATCGCCAATAGCCTTCTATCTAGTGAGGGTATGCCAAGTGACTCCAAAGTGAACCACGAGCGACTGATAATATATCGAGTTAAAAATAGTGTTGATGTCAGCCTCTACCTATCTACAGACCAAACTGTGTAGTGGGCGCACACTTCAAGTGGTCATTTGCTTTCAACAAATAACGCACTATCCGCACACAAAGGTCAGGCAAGGGCGATCAACCACCTTATTAGATTTCGTAGCTTAATCTATTTCTGTCCTAGCCTCGCCCCCCCCCCCCCATTTCCAACACATCTTACTGATTCAGCAGCAATAGATCGGAATGGTAAATGGTGAAGCATATTTCATAGCAAGTATTCAGGGCTCTTCATCCCCCCTTTTTTTTTCTTTCTCTCTCGGTGTAACAATGAATAGGGATGGAAAAAAAAGGAATGGGGGTCCAAATTGTATGTTTCCCAGAACCCACCATCACTCAGTCTCGAGAGACACTTATGGAGACTCACACCAGTCTCTGTACTGCTAGTACCAAACGATGCAGTGATTATGTTTAGTGTCACGAGTCCCGCCAGGTCCAAGTATCCCCGCTGACAAACCAACGTCAAACAGAACGAAGTCGAGACCAAATTGTGCTGAGTCGGGGGTTTTAGTCACATGATCCAGAGATATAGTTAGCATCAAGCGTGAGGGCGAGTCTGTTGAAACTGTGAGACGAGCTACGATTAATATAATATTCCATCAAACCATACACATCATACATACAAGTTTTTAGCTTTCAACATAATAAATACTATTCTTATGGTCACATTGCTGTGATCACTTCTATACCAAGCAGCTTGAGAAGTCATCTTTAACAAGACGAGCCAGACTTTACAAATACCAGTGTTAGGATTTTGAACACTCCACCAGTCGGTCACACCTTGCCGATGGCATTAAAACATTTAGATGAAGACACCGAATAGGTTTGATGTTCTCTTTCGAGGCACAACAGAATTAGTAACAGAGCCCAGCTAATCACCCAGCTATTGATGTTCTGGTGTCGACATGTGAGTACAACAGATTTAGACTTAGACGCAATGATGGGACAGGTAGCGAGGCCTGCTGCTCCTATTTCTGTCACCGTAATTACTAGGCGCAGTAGACCCGACTTCCTGCCGATAACACCCAGAACAAAACAAAATAGTCATAATTATGAAACATTATTTCAAAGCGCGTGCACCAGACTCGATATTACAATAGGAAGTTGACAGAACTACTAACACAAGATCTCAAACAATGTCATGTGTAGGCAAGCAAAATGTGTAAACAAGGTAGTCACGTGCTCAAGTAGCCATGCAATGTCATCTCGTATACATCAAACTTTAGATGCTACTTGCATTCCATAATCACCCCACCCCGCCCCGACACACACGTAAATGAATCAGTAGTTAATTGAAGGTAACTTATTCCACATGGTCATCGATGTTGGGCAAGTTGGGACACACGCGATATAGAAATGCTCCAGAATGTGACAGAAATGAATATCTACATCTCATTAGTTTGCTCAATATTTCTTTATTTGTTCAATTCTACCAGTGCAACTTTAAAGATTTGATTTCAGTCTTCTATCCGGTTCACCAAGTGTGTCAGCAGATCTTCTACATCAGGCAATTTACAGGGGTTGCTCAAAGCTTCTTGATTTATTAAGCACTCCCGTGGGTATTATCAAAGATGTTTATGATTGTTTTTTTTTTCTCCAAGGAAACAACCTGGTTCCTGGTTTAGATTAGAATGATAGAACTTTGCTGAACTGATCATGACAATATCCTTTGCTGAAGCTTAGACGTTAAAGGATGCCTGCTCTGCGATCTCCTTTCATTTCAATTGATTGTATTTTTTCAAAGCCAAGCTAAGTCTCCATATCTTTTAGCCAGTGACTGTCTTAAAACTGTGGTCATATTCCAGCTTACCACTTCTGAGATTTGACATTGTCCAGAAAGTCTCACAATAGCAGCGTTCCTCAATGCCAAGTTTTCCTGAACCTCCCTACAATAGCTCATGAAAATCTTGAGAGCGAATGAAATAATTTGACCGCAACTGAACAGCTGGGAAAGTGTCTCCAATGGTTTGGGCCAAGTTTTACAGAGAATCTACTGAGGGGAGAAACAAAAATTGTTTGGGTTGCATACGACGTAAAATGACTTGGTCTCATTCTCATCATACTCTCTTCAGTCTGTCCTTGTAGTGTTTGTTGTTTTCAAGCGGCATGAATGTTTGTATCGATACTTTGAAACTCATTGCCTACAATTATGACTAGCATCTGTTTGTATAATAGCTGAAATGTTATTAATTTACAGCTGACAAAATAAACGTTGTTTTAACAATGCTCAGATGACATCTAGATAGTGAGAGTTTGTCAAGAACAAGCCCCCAATTCCACGTTTCAGCACAGTAAAGAAAAGACTTGCGGGGGAATGTAAAAAGTCCAACACATTTTTGAACCATTATTTTCAATAGTTCAAATGCAGGACCTCTTCTGAAATGCTGTCCTTAAAGTGCCATATTTGAATTGAAGCTAATGCTTTGGCGAATATAACGAACAAAGTCTGTTAGCTTTATTTCACATCTGACCCAAAGTGAATACGATCGTAAAAAAAAATAATAATTCCAGAATAAATGTATATCGTCTTGTTCAACTCTTTAGAGAAAATGGTGATCAAAAAACGATGACCCGGCCCTGAGAGAAATGTCCCTTACCATTTTCCCACAGTACACATTAGCCAATCGGAGATGATGTTAGCAGCAACAATTTTTCTCACTTCCTGCCACTTCCCATTCATCTCCCGGTGGCCTCCCTTAGCCCATTCAAAATGTAAGATTGTGTTAGTTGACTATAATATTTCTACCGGACCGAGGTCGCTGACCTGACCTGCGTTACCGTAACAATAGCCAGGGGAGAACACTATCTAGCCGCTCTGGCCCTTCTCTCGGCAGTGACCAGTGTCAACGAATACTAAAGGCAATCGCAGTTTTATAAACGCACTACACAGCATCCGCATTACACCCATGTTGCTGGTTTGAGAAGTTTCGGAAATGTAACAATTACATTCCATGAGGACACACTGAAGAACGAGAGCTTAGTTCCAAGTTGAATTTCAGTTCTGATATAGGGATTGTTGTTACCGCTCGTTGACTTGTAGCACCAAACTTAACCGTCGTGGGCGTATTATATCTAAACTAATAAACTTGTTTTTAAAAATTGAATGGCTTCCTTTCGTGAACAAAATTAAATAGAACTTTATTTATAATATGGACGAACTGAAATTGTGTTCAAATGAAGTAAATGTAGTAGACTTTAAGAAAATCTAGCTTACAACAACAACACAACAGTTTCACGTTCTGGAGTCGTCTGTCCTAACTAAGAACAAGTGACGACAATGCCACCTATGTTGCATCATTCACAACCAATCGATAACCTCTTCCCACCGTCACCATAGAAACACACACACACTCCATAATAGGGATATGAAACAGAATCCATGAAACTATTCTCACAGACCCGGACTTCTTCACACTATTAGAAACGGATTTTTTTTTTTAAAGGAAGACAGCTCTAGATCAGTAACTTTTAACAACAATAACTAATCTTGAATATTTTGTCAATCAAATAACTCATTGGTTCAAACATATATGTCATGCTTCCCTAGAGTAGACAGTCCTCTGTACTCAATGATGAGAGTAACCCACCAGTGTCCATTGCTCAACGTTATCCCGTAGCTCCGACAAGCGGCATTTTTTGTTTTTGGGAGCAACGACTTCGTCCTTCAATACTATTGTTAGAAAACTGGGCCAGGCTCGGTCAGTGACGGACCGACAGATGGTCACACCCAAGGTCAGCCCCGGTAAGCAGGTGAAGCTTGGAATATTTTAAAACCATTCTTCAAGGATGCTCATCTTCTTTTTGTTTGCCCAAGACAAGAACTCAAGTCCAAGTGAAAAGCAAATTTGGTGGAAACTTTTGGCATCGTTTAAAAAAAAAAAAAGCGCCAGTAACGAAACCGATGCAAATGACCTCTGGTGAAATTTCCAAGGTTTCTCTATCATTCAATGTTTAGAAAAAAAAAATAATTGAAAAATATTGTATTAGTCTAGTCCAAGTGGGAGAACTAGTGAAAAATGAACCAGTCAGCTATGGCTTTTGTCTTTATATTATAGATAGATTTAATTTGCAATATTTGTGTTATTCTTCTAAAAAAGCACTAGCGCAAACATATGTTCATATTTTAATCTAGGGCGAATCATAAATTATAAATAGCTACATTCTCTGTTTATCTGGAGTAGAAACTTTAGCAAGCTATGTGTTTTAAAATGGTAATTTTTAGCCAATCTTTAGCACTGCGAAATCGCCTTTATAAACTCCGTTTTTTTTTTAAAGCACTAAAGCAATATCAAATTGGTGAAAGTCCGCCTTGTGACGGTGGTACAAATACAAACGTATTTAAAACCAACTGGGCAACTAACAAGCGGTAATAATGTCACTGTCATGGATAGTAGACATCCAAAATGTAAAGAAAGAACAAATCGCTCAACAGTAATCGTGAAAACATAATCCACTGGCCACACAAGGAAGAAGAAAAAAAAAGAGAGAGAATGGATGCAAAGGTAATGGAACTCACTCAATTTAAACACTCTTCTCATGTTTACGTCAATAATATTGCCCTTATACTGCTCCTACTATTCACAACATCAAGGAATGAGAATACAATTAGAGACTAAATTACAAAACAAAACACAACAAAAGAAAGTGTAATTTAATTGAATCGTACACTATAAATATCTATTGCCCTACTATTGCATGGCTCTAAATTAGTAAATACAAGACATTTCTTTTTTTTTTGCTGTACGGTTTATATTTTTTATGTCTTATTTGAACGTTCAAGGGGGGGGGGGATTACTGAGTCAGTCCTTTCCAACGTTGAGACTACAATATATAGTGACAGCGCACTAGTGACATACTAGTTCCACTAGCAGGCGCCAAGCCCGTATTGGTCAAGTATGTACCGCCCCTCAGCGCAGCAGAAAATACACACAAGATAGAGATCAGGTGACTGGAGAGAGGGGAAACTCGAACCAGAATAGAAACCAAACGATGATTTTTAGTTGGTCAATAGAAATCCTTTGTAAGCAAACATACTTCCTATGCACTTAAAAAACAACAGCTTTAATAGCTATGTGCAATTAAGAGTTGAAAAGCAAGCGAGAGTAACACGATTGTTAACAAACATCTAGCAACAGCCCAGGGAAATACTTGTCTGTGCATGCAAGGAAAGGGGCCGACTGAGAACTAGGAATCACCAAAATAGACGAAAAATGTTTCATTTGAGTTGTGTCCCATACTACAACTACTACTTTACACGTGGCTAACACATGACATGAGATGAGACCGCTTTCCAATTTTTGTGAATGAAATGTGAGCAGCATCTACACTTGAGACTACACCAAACACAGCCTTTCAAGTAGTTGTTAGTCTGACAGCGGAAAGAGTGCAGTTTTAAAACCGACTGAAATTGTACAAACGTTCCAACTACAGTTGTTGTCAAAGTTGTCTAAAGCTTGCACTGGAGGGTAACAAAATCCATGTTTCTTGCAAAGTAGCAAGTTTAGGACTTAGTACGTTGACTTATGTCAACTTATTATTTATATAATCGTGCTAATCAAATTCAGTGGCTTTGGCTATGATTAGTGATTTTAGTGGACACCACTGTCAATGTTTTCTTATATTCCTAAGCCAATAATTGTCTTTGCACACTCAGTGCCGTATTTAGTCAAGAAGACCCTAAGCTATTCGAGAAATGGCTACTTTTAAGTCCGGATATTATATGCCAGTGCTAAATATTTATTGAGACCCCGAACTATAGATTGTGTTGCTTGTAGGTAAAGCCTAACCTTTATTGTATTACACCCTGATTTACATTGTCTTTCGTCCTAAAATGCTGGTAATGTAATACCGTGTTCGTACAAGAAATGTTAAACAATGTATACCACTGCTAAACCTGTCGTGAATAAATTCAGACTCAACTGTTAAGAGACATTATTGATTCAAACAAAGTCAAGGTTGTCATGTTAACATTGTAGACAAATGTAAGAGACCGCGGTGATGCTGGGAGCACACAGTAACATTGGCCGTTCTCTGTTATACTAGAAATACTTGAGCGAATACATTTCATTGTTGGGATCAACACTGTCAGAGCGAATCACACGTCGTTCAACCACGTGGCGCGCTCAAACTGAAACTTGACTTAATTGTTTGCGTTATTGGTCCTTTAAAACATAGACTTTTTGTCTGGGTAGTCTAAACTGTTATCAACAGAAGATCACCTATCCACCCAACTACGACTAGATCTAAGTGATTCAAAGGAAACGGCGCTACCCTAGGTCAGTTCTTTCAATGACTAGTCAACACGCTCCGCGCCCAGGGGCGTAGCTAGGAATTTTCCATCGTTTGGGGGCACCTGCATTTCGCGTAAAATTAATTTTGTTATGTAAAAAAGCACTTATTTAGGGGCCCTTTTCAAGTTGGGGCCCGGGGGGATTTTCAAATTCCCCCCCCTACTCCCTAGCTACGCCACTGTCCGTGCCGCATATCATTAGGGGATGGACTTCTGGAGCAAACGTCAAAAAAAAAAAAAAAAAGTTGAGCCGGCCAGGGAGTTGACCTCAGTGTCCATTATTCCTGGTTATCTGCCCCTGTGTGACCTTGAAGAAACATTACTCCACCCATTTAGGGGTGACTACAATAGCCTATAATTTTTTTTTTGTGTCTGTCCAATTTTTTATATTTTTTTTTTTGGAAGGCTCAAGGTGTTGTCCCAAAGTGACATGCCCACGAGACTGTGATAGCCTTGAAGATGCCCTTTGTTCAGATCAGGCGAGTTAAAAAAAACAACAGATGAATGGATGAGGATTTTGTTCATTTTCATAGAGAACAAAAAAAAAATAATAAAATAAACAAGTTAAATCCATGGCAGATGTTAGCATCATTTATTAACCAGTCAAATTTTAATTTTGGCATGTCTAGTTTGCTAGCCACCTCTTCCGTTTTTTTTTTTTTATGTGTCGGGCGCGATGCCTACAACAAACTGGAGTTGGAATTAAATGTATTATTTTGAAAAACAAAATGGGGGTTCGGTGAAAAGTCCACGAAATGTCACAAGGAAGAAGAGATCAATTATGAATGGAACATTTTACATTTCCTGTTACAGACGCGCACATACAGAGAATGAATCTACTCGTGATCTCATCACAACTACTTCTAAAACCCAAAGAACAATTCCAACTAGAAATGGACACATTTAGCTCGTCTTGTACAAGGAGACCACTGACAGCTCTGAAAGCATGACGGCGCTTAGGACTGGGAAACATAAAAGCATATTCAACGTCAGCACGACAATAATGATAAGGGAATGGAGAGGTCACCATTAGCGTCTCCAAAACGTGGCGCTAGAACAATCAGTGCAACAGTTGTCACCAGCGAGGAGGCACTAAGGGGCACCTCTAAATAGAACACAATCCTCACAACACAATCCTCTTCAAGGTCACGGGGGTCACGCCGATCGGTCGACCTTGAAACAATACAACTGATCAGATCAGGAATGACGGCCAGGAGACAGAGGCGCCCTACGTCATCTGATAGCAGTGTCAGATAATAAGAGAAAGTCAAGTCCCCCCTTCCAGTAGGATGAGCAAGAGTGAAATCAATAGTTTGTAGGAAGATTATAACCACGAGGTGTGTGTTGTGCTCATTGCCACACGGACAGCAAGACGTTGCTTTGGAATGGGGGGGGGGAGGAGGGGCGAGTATGATGAATGTACACTAGAATGCTGAACGAGAGGATGGCTAGGGCCTCGTAAGATGTTTGGAGCAAACTGAGCTGTACAAACAAGCACGTTGACATAACTACGTTGAGTTAGGTTTGACACTTTCCCTCTATGCTACATGCTTTGAAGTAGCCTTGTGTGGTATTAACTTAGTGGGTTCAATAAATCAACCATGTTTGACTTCATCTCAGACAATTATCAGTCAATTCTAACAATATCGTAATAAAACACGAAGAATTCTTTTTTGTTCGCCCAATGAAGACCACTTACGGAAATGAAAGTAATTCTGTCTGCAAGTCAAACATCGGGTGTAGTGATAGTGCTTGCATATTTCTAAATATTGCCTTGGGGGGGTGATAGTAGCCCCTAATCGAACTAAAACTACGGGAGTCAGTTTTAGGGTAAACCGTACGCCGCGACCAATAAAGGTGAGCTTGTCACACAAGTCAAGGACGTAATTATTATCTCAAATTCAGATGATTAACAAACACAGTGACTTTTGTAGGGAAACCAGTTAGCTTCTTACTATTACTAATTACAAATTAAAATGGTTTAAAAACAATGCAACGCTCTGCCTCGTATGCTCGCTTTTATAGCTGGTTATAGAAGATAAAACACCATTGTTATGTTCGTGTATCATGCAATAGAGATTTCATATAGAAATGAACTAGACCAGTCAGCTAATAGTGTAACACAATTCTATACCATTATTGGGAGATCCAGAACAACTAACGCTAACAATATGACGGATATTTAAAGAGATCTGATAAGCCGGCGCTCGTTCGTCCAGGATGGACTATTGTTCTTGTCTTGCTTGTATCCAGCCCGCCCCTCCCCCCCTGGCGAGTTCAGCCAACGCTAGGACCAGGTCATCGAACCTGCTGGCTGACTCCATGTGCCATCTCCCCGTTCCTTCCCACACAAGCCTCTTATCAAAGAGATAAATATACAGAGAGAGATGGACGACCACTATGGCCCTCGCAGCGGGTTACTGTTGTGTTGCCGTGGCTGGTATCAGATGACCACTACCTCCATAACAACAACTCCATTTGTCAAACTAAACAAAACGGACATTTGAAGGCAGGAAATAGGATTTTGAACAATCATTTCACTACCATCTGCTAATGTCGTGAAGTCTGTACATAACACTATTTTTATGGACAAATATTAAAACTAGGCCTATAATTATTGCTACATAACACTATTTTTTTTGGACATATATTACAATTAGGCCTATAAATATTGCTACGTAACACTATTTTTTATGGGCAAATATTACAAATATAATTATTGCTAAGCGTCTAACAAAGATTCCTTTTATTTTAAAGTGAGCTTCAACGAAGAGTATGAGAGACTACACACAGCAGACCTAGTGGCATGTTCTAACAAACAAGTGTTATGTGCACACATACCAACGTGATCAAGTCACGAGACCCATCTCAAGTCATTCATCTTACCTTGGACTCAACACAGAAATGAATGGATTCAATATCGAACTGATAGGGGGCTGACTAATCAATACTACAAGCACCAAAGACAACTGTTCACTAACTAGTGAGAAACGTGAAAGCAGGAGTTTGTGTAGGAAAAGAGACAAATACTTCTGGACAATGGCTTAGGGATGGGGGGGGGGGGGCGGGCGGGGAAGAATCTGAAATCAGGATCATCGTGGCAAAAAAAATGTTTTTATGTTATGCAGAACCACTGGACACAAAAAATATTGGGCCACTATCATATATCTATTCAACAATTTACATCTATAGAGTATAAACAAGAAAACGAAGGTCTTGTCATCTTAGCAAATATTACTTAATACAAAGCCCCCCTCATCTTTTATTTAACTCCTGGCCATGTATACAATATATTCATTTAGTTTTGGAGATAGAGTGATATGATCCAAATTTACATAAAGGTTTTATTACAAGCACGACATTTTGTGGTGGTGTTGAAGAATTGATCAAATACAAGTATGTGCATTTAAGACAAGGACAGACTAGTGGAAGAAATCCAGAGTCTAGATCTATGTCTCCACCTGCTCCCATGTAAAAGTAGTCAATCACTGGCATTCGAACAAGAGAACAAATGTAAAACTTTTATTTCAATGGGCAAAAGTCTTTAGTGTATATGCTGAGGAGTATACAGACATGCCCAGGAGATCTTTATCATTGATTAGAATGGTAATGGGTTGATTCTGTTAAATGTTTGACACATATTTCAGTACGTTTCTTTAAAGGACCACTAATCCTTCAAGCAAACGGATGTATGGAGAGACAGGGCATCAGATTTGATGGAAAGAGTAAAGAAGAAAAAGACCTATAGAGCCAGACAAAGTATGTGTTAAGCAGAGCACTCACCTCTTGTGTTAGAAACCCTAGACTCCCCTCCACTGTTGGGTACAGGTGGCGAGAACTGAAGGCTGCTCTCTTCTGAGTGAGGAAATAAAATAAAAAAGTTCACATGACTAACATCAACACCTAGACAGCAATGCTCAAACTTAAAATTTCATTCATACACCCGTGCACCTTAATCTGTCCGAACTTGTTCATCTATATATATAATCCACAAAGAATTAGGTCAGACAACAACAACGAGTAATCTATTTTTAGCTCCATTAATTCTCTTTTACTTATTTTATAATGCGAAAAATTAGAACCATATTTAAAACTCGAATTATTTATGTATTTAATAGTCTAAGAGAAAAGTTTTTTGGAGCTTAAATGGTTTATAATTCTTTATAATAAAATCCATTAACTTGCAAAAGACCTTTATTACGAGTGTTTGTGGACAATTGTGGTGGAAAAAAAAAAGCATTAGCAAGGTTAGAGAGACAAAATGACTATATTTTAAAATGTTAAAAATGTGTTTGATTTCTTTTAAAGCAATAGCTTAACAGACAAATAATTATAGGGATGTTAACTCGACTGGATGGCGCGGGGAATCTGTTGTAAGTAATAAAATGGCTTAATTTAATAATTTTTACACTTTAAATTAGAGC
>JADKLZ010075236.1:0-17235 GCA_021533235.1 Biomphalaria straminea | reverse complement strand
GACAAATAATTATAGGGATGTTAAATCGACAGGATGGCGCGGGGAATGTGTTGTAATAAAATGGCTTAATTTAATAATTTTTACACTTTAAATTAGAGCGGGTCCTATAAAATTGCGTGTCCTATGAAATGCGGGCCCCACTGCGGTCGCCGGCCCTGGTAAATAGCGGCATATGCTATGCCGCCGGTCAACTAGTTAATTATAATTCAATCAGAACACAACCCAAGGGGTGAACACAGAGCAACATTCAACTACCCAGAAACAACAGGAGAATATGACTGGATTAGTCACAACAAAACTAAAGAAAGAAATTTTAAAAAGTAGGATACCATGAATCATCATTTAGTTTAGGCTAACACCTTTTAGATTGTTAATAATTGAACCAATCATGCTTGTTTATGTTTTCCTGTTTGATAGCAGCACTCGCCATTGTAATGTAATATTGTTTTTATCTGAAATCATGCCTACTAAAATTTCTTTTTCCATTGACAAAGCTCTTTTTCAAATCAGGCATGGCTTTGGGGGGAGTCATTTTTCTCATATACAAAGTACAGTTATAGACAATGTCAAAATAGTATGAATTCACTGTACTTGTGAATTGAATGAAATGAAAGATTATTTACTTCCAAACCCAAAGGCCTTAAAATTGATACATCTTGATGATGTAATGTCCATCTGTTTCTATGGTCAATGGATAACAAGGGCATCATGAGGCCATAATAATGACCAACCACCTTTATTTTTTTACTTAACTAATGCCAGGTACTCATTAAAGTTGGGTGGATTCAGGGGCTTCCTAAATATCCTGAAATTCCAGTCTTCATTGAGATTTTAACCCCAATCTCTCATTTCAGAAACCAAGTGCTTTCCACTCAACCCACAAGATCTTTTTTTATACAACAGGGCAAAACCATGCATTAATGTATGCTAACAATGCACACTTAAGTTTAATTATAATTTTGATGTTATTAACTATTTTGACACTATGACATAGTGATGCAGCACAAATCATATCTCCCTCACTTTAATAAATTTTCATGGCGCAATCCACATTCTCAATGCAAGATAGAATTGTATAGTTACCTGTTGAAGGGGAATACTGTACTGAGTGAGGCAGAGCATTGTCATCTGAAACAAAAAAAAAACAATGTTATTACTTAATGGTTATAGTCACACTGAAACAAAAGGAACCCAATGTTATTACTTAATGGTTATAGTCACACTGAAACAAAAGGAACCCAATGTTATTACTTAATGGTTATAGTCACACTAAAACAAAAGGAATCCAATGTTATTACTTAATGGTTATAGTCACACTAAAACAAAAGGAACCCAATGTTATTACTTAATGGTTATATTCGCACAAAAAATTGAATGTGTAACATTACCATCCACAAATGTAATGAACTGCTCAGTAGAAAACACTTCAGACAACATGTGACTACAAGTAAATAAAACTAAACCAGTATAAACAACCAATTCAGACCATAACTTCATACATGAATAATTTCTTAACTGTCCCAAACAACAAGAGGTAATGTGAAACAGTATTTTGGTGCTAAGAGTGGGTTCAAATCCTGCTGGAGATTAAAGAATTAAGACTTTCCGATTGAGGCTATGAAGTTTAGATTTTACCAGACTTGAAATCGACATAGAAATAGTCAAAGAAATATATTTCCTTAATCAAATGATGTGAATGCTTAGGTTGCATAGATCCCCACCCCAGCATTAGTTCATCAAGGATTGAAAGTTCAATAGCCAGACTTGCTAGAGTTTGCATAATACCATTACCAAAAGTGATAATGAGACAATGACCAGTGATCTAGAATGCACCAAAGTTTTTAACATTGAATTTTAAAATAAAATGTTTTTTTTTAAATTGTACCTCTAACCAATGTCATCCCAGCATCATTAGTAACTGTTTGGGACACCGGTGGGATATAGGGTGTCCCATCTTCATCTGGAAGAGAAAAAAAATACAATTAAAATCTATTGAAAATCTTGATACACATATTAACAGAACTCAAAATGAAAATTTTAATGCTGCAAAATATATTTCTAGCAGTTGCTTTTAGATTTTTTTAATTTTTTTTTACTCTACCAATTAGCTAAAGAGAAAAAAACTAAAAAAAACTCTGAAATCTGCCTGAGAAAAATAAAAATAAGGTGATCTGTTTCTGTGGTCCACAGTTATCAAGTTGAAAGGGTATTTGAAATGTGTGAATAATTTGAGGTGAACCGGAAGTATTGGAATCCATTACAAAAAGTACAGCACTTAAGTTACAGGTACTAAAACACACTCAAGAGGCCCTTAAAGAGATGAGGAATCTACAACTTCTATCTGGTAAAAATAGCTCAAGATAATAAATAAAAAAGCTGACAATAAGGAAAAAAAAAAGGGAGAGACAAAAAGGCTCAAAGCAATTATCATTATGTTCAACATTTACATGCCCGAAACAACTGTAACCATTTTTAGCGGCCCCCGTAAGGGGAAAAAGCCGCAATTAAGTTTGTGCAAAATGTCCGTCTGTCACACTCAGGGCCCCGAAACTAGAAGAGATACGAAAAATATTTTTTCACCATTAAATGCGGCTTGAAAAGTTTAGGTGCAACAGCTACTTTTAGTTTTCTAAAAGCAAACCGTTTAATTTATAAAAATTATTATGCAAGCGATTTTTTAATAATAAAACACCAATTGTGAAGCAATTAGGTAAATGTAAGGGAGGAAATGTTACTAGAAAAAATGCTCTTGGCATGTAGATATCACGCACATTTTTTAAAATGACTTTCTGTCTGTCTGTCCGTCTGTCAGACTCAGAGCACCAAAACTAGAAGAGTTACGAAAAATATTATTTACCATTAAATGCGGATTGAAAAGTTTAGGTGCAACGGCTACTTTTAGTTTTCTAAAAGCAAACCGTTTAATTTATAAAATTAATTATGCAAGCGATTTTTTAATAACAAAACACTAATTCTAAAACAATTACGTAAATGTAAGGGAGGAAATGTTACTATAAGAAATGCTTCTGGCATGTAGATATCATGCACATTTTTTAAAATGAACTTTTAGCAGCGGCTTTCGTGTACTAGCGTAAAGCCCGGAAATGACATATTTCTAAACTAATTTCTTAATTTTTTTAAAAAATCAGATTTTTTTTTTTTAAAATTGTTTAGTGCCCCCATTAGAATAAAACAAGCAAATTTTTGTGCGTTTTGTCTGTCGGTTGGTCTGTCCGTCACGGTTAGAAAAAAACACTAAAGGCTTTTGAAAATATGATTTAACCTTTACTGTTCTTTCAGAAATATTGCGATAGTTTAAGGATAGGAGCACACAGGAATTGAGCCAGGGACTTAGAAGGAACATCCGAAACATCTTGCGAATAGGCGGATCTGACAGGGATCCGACTCCGACGGGGGCCGCCTCTGAGTTTGTGTATCACACAAACTCTCTTTGTAATCTTGTTTAAAGGAGAATTTTGAATTTGTACCTCTACTTCAGATGTATACTTAAGTTGCATTGCTTTACTTGATGCTATTAAATTGAAAGAGAACACTTTCTTTAAAAAAAGAAAGGGGGCAGAATAGAGGGACAGCTAACATTCTCAACATTTTTTGACAAGACACACCTACCAGCAATTTAAAAACTAAATGTTTGTTGACTGTTAACATCATAACATTTTCATGAACTATTTATTTCTCTGACAGGTAAGCAAGGCATAAGAAAGAAGTCAATAGTCTCAACTAATCTATGTATCTGACAGGTAAGCAAGGCGTAAGGAAAAAGTCAATGGTCACATCTAATCCATGTATCTGACAGGTAAGCAAGGCCTATGGTCACATCTAATCTATGTATGTATCTGACAGGTAAGCAATGGGTATGTAAGAAGTCAATGGTCGCATCTAATCTATGTATCTCACAGGTATGCAAGGTGTATGGAAGAAGTCAATGGTCACATTTCTGTGTAGAATAATTTCACGTTTTTAGGGCACTTAACATGTAATGAGATCGTTAATAGGAAACAAAGAGCAAGCTACTTTCATTTTTTATTCTGATGTTCAAATTGAAGATTTTTGTCTATATAAATATTTTAACTGAAGATCTATTCCATTTAAACCTTTATCTTGCCATCAACAGTGTAAGCCTTTTTTTTCTACCTATACTCCTTTCCTCCATGTTAATTTGTTTCCATTTTCAGATTTAGTGTGACTGTAAATCTATTTGTCTAATAACAATCTTTTTCTTCACATTTTCTTTTCATTTTGGCCAGTTACACAAACTATAGAAAAATATAGTCTTTGAAACAGCTAGTACAAAACCAAAACACACAAACAATGTTTACAAAGTAGTAGTACTTAGGATGCCCTAAGCAGTGCTAAGCCCCAAAAGGATCAAGATAACCAATAAGATTCATGATTCATTTGTACACTTTGACCTTAAGAAAATAGGTTATTTATTAATAAGTATGTGAGACAATACATAACTGAAATGTGTATTATATACAGAACAAATGGTAACTTATATTGGCTTCAAGTGAGGATAATTTTTTTTTTATTTCATGTAATTTAAAGTCAAGTCCAAACAGAAAATTTGTGAAAAAAAATCAATTTTAAATTTTACATTAATAATAAATGTTGTTTTTGCATTCCATGCTAAAGAATAGCCTTTAGAAAATAGAATACAACAAAGCCTAAACTCTAAATTACAAAGCAACCACTAGTTTGAACAGGGCCAAATACACTAAGAGAAAACAGCAAACTACTGGGGACATCACTCTGTCTAGGAAAGAAGTATATGGTCTACTTGAAAGAAAAGAGAAATTGTACAGCTACTTATACAATACAAATTGTATATATATGAAAGGATATACCAGTTGTTGTTTTTTACAGGAAACGTGTGTAGGGATAGGGTAGGATAGGGATTAAAATATACAGCGGGTCATATCACTTGAAATAAATATTTGTCCATTTGTAGGTGTCTTTGTGTTTATATGTTTGTTAATTTCATAAGTTAATAATAGAAGTAGAGTTTATTGCAATCAATTGGTGGTACTGCTACAACAACAACAAAAAAATAATGAATAACTAAAATGTAAAGCAGCTCAGAGGCCTAGTCTGAAGTTGAAGACACACACAATACATGGTATTATGTAATAAAGGACACCACATTGTACAAAAAAAAAAAAACAATAGAAACATATTTGTAAAAATGATCATATGAGATCACTTTTCATGCCTGAATTATGGGGAAAAAATAAGGGCTTTGGTAAAACCATATGTTAAAAAGTATATATTGACTATTAGAAAACAAAAGTAATTTTTTTTTTTTTTTTTTTTTCCCTTTCAACAAGAACAGCTTCCTTTAAATGTGTCCAAAAACAAAAGGTACTTTAAGACAATCTTTTTTAAAATCTATTTTCTAACTTGATTATTTATTGACTATACATTGTGTATCGTGTGTTTCAAAGTATGCCAAGAATAAATTTTATCCTGTTTTAATTTCAAATAAATCAAAATCATTTATATTCTTAATCATGAGCATGACTAATTGTAAAAATGTGTGGATTTTTTTTAACCAGTGTGATATGTAATGAAAGTTATGTGAAAAAAAGGTAGAGGGGGGGGGGGAGAGGGATGTGACTATTACTACAAGAAAGAGACAGTTCGCCTCAGTGTTAGCCACAACGCCAATGTGAATCACCCCTGTTGTTTCTTTAAAACCCATTTTTTTTTTCAACAAAAAAATTTTTTAAAAAACTTCCCCCCCCCCCCCCCGCCTGCCGCCTGGAACACTATCTTTTCCTCAATAAGTAAAATGATATGCTTATAATGAAATGAAGTCAAGTCAACCATTCGCGTTTTTTAAAAGTCTATAATGATTATTAATACTCTTAATTTCTTTATATATACCGTTATTAAAAGAAATTGATAATATAATAATTATAATAATAAATAATAATAAATATTGAGTGAATGTTGGAATTAAACCTTTGAAATGATATTTTTTTTTATTCTAGATGTACATAACACGCGCTTTTAAATAACCATATCCTTCCAACTTGTATGTATAAAGAAGGACAAAACTTGTGTACAAAAGCTTCCCCTTGCACAGTTTTGGTTCAGATGACTGACAATGATGTACTAACTTATAACTAAACAACCGTCTAAATGGATCACATTTTCAAAAGGCCACCTTCACCGCCGCTTCAGTTCCTTTGACCCAATTCCTCTGCATGAGGATATAGCAAATAGGTCAAGGATTGGAGCACAAGAGGCGAGGGTTCAAGTTGGGTTTCAAACACTGCTGAACTAGCGCGTCATCAGTACAGTCAATACTTTTGGGTCACTGTATATGTGTGTGCGTGGGATGAGAGGGCGAGCTTCACATAACTATTCAAAGACAGCTACCTTCGCACGTACGGGGCGTTTATGAAGTGGTGTGTGTGTGTACGTGCGTGTCGGTGCGTGGAAAGGGTGTCATGGAGGTCGTTGCAAGTGTTTATCAACAAGTATGCAAAACGTTCAAGAGCTGATTTTTAACGTGTAAAGATTTATTATAACTGATTAGGTACGATATCGGTTCTTGATCAGCGGGAGGGATAGGGGACTGGAGAACCCATACATACATTAATCTATGTTGTTGTTTTTTTGTATATCCTGGAGAAAGTGTACAAGAAATGAGTAAGATCGAGAAATAAGAAAGAGGAGTCTAAGAAATCTAAATAGTTTATAATATTGCAAAATAAAAATAGAGACTAAGACAAAACTAGTATGCATCCATGTCTTTCGTGGTCATCATGTAGTTACTGTTGAGCTGATGGTTGGCATAAGAATTTTATCTTGGTTTTAAACGAGAAATCTAAATAGTGAAACGGCAACAGACAGTAGGCACGCCCACAAAACAAAACACCAAGTGAAAAAAACATCCACAGTAAGATAGTGAACGCCTACTTACACAAATCATCTATCCAACTATGATACATATCCGAAAAATTGTTCGACATTCCGCCCATGGCCCCAACAGGGGCGGCGGCGACATTGGTATGCTGCTGGTGGTGGTTGTGATGATGGTGGTGGTGGTAAGGCCCGTCCCCAGCCCCGCTACTGTGTAGAACAGCGCCGTTGCTGCCCGGGTGCAGGTTGGGGAGGCCACTCACGTGCAAGAAACCATTGCCCGAGACATTGCCGTTGTAGCATGAGCCGGGCTGATGCATTTCACCTACTGCCATCATGCTCCTTCTACCCGACATTCATGGATTAAGTGATGACCACAGACCGCCAGCTCATAGTCGAAGGACGAGATGATGGGATGTGGGTGGCGGGGTGGGAGCGCTCAAATTGTCAAGGGGAGGAACGGTGCAATATGTACTCCATATAACAGCCGGGGGGGGGGGGAATCACCGCAACGAACAACAGCGAAAATGTTTTGTTTTATTCATGACCACAAACACGATGGCTAGTCCTCAGAGTAGAATTAGAATATCCAAGAATTAAAGAGTCCTCTTAAAGCTCTCTGAACAACTTTTCTGTTCAGAATGAGAACATTTTAAACACTACTATGACTATAATGTAATAAGCAAAAACTTCAATGTTAAACACACTGGCACGTTGGGGAAATTAAATTTTCAAAGCACTTTTTTTTTCCAGTCATCAAGTCAAGGGCAGACTAGACTATCGCTATGAACGAGCAAAGAAAAGATTGCATACTTAGAAAGACAAAAAAAGTTTTCATATTAAAACGGGCTCTGTAACAATCTTTAATTTTTTTTTATTTCTTCTGGAGATCAATCAGATTAGTCACAAATGGACTATAACAAGGTTAACTATACAAAGCTAGTAAACGCGTGAACAGCGAACCCATCTTTATTACAACAACAGTTCAAATATTACTCGATACCACAAAACCACAGGAGGTTTCACTATGGTTGGCGAGGAAAAGACCTGTCGGATTCAATAAGGTAAATGACCTTTTCGACTTGGGTACCGCTATGCTGGCAAGACATGCCGTCTCAGCTATTGAAAACACCCCCCACCCCTTTCTCTCCCCCCACTCACCGCTTTTCAACACACCGTAAGCGTACTGGGGTCATTCACCGGCGACCGTTTCTTCCTATTTTTAAATAGACTTCCTATAGTCTCACCAATGCTCGCATAGTAATTTAAAACAAATATTATTAAAACCCATTTGAGATTCTCAATGCGGCCTTAAAAATGTCCCTTTTTTTTATATCTATGAAAACCCACCCTCTCAAATTAAACAGCTGAAAAAAAAATTAAATGATTTATTTGAAGATTAGACTTTATTTATTTCAGTGACATGACCTTTGGCTAGATTGCTTTAGACAGTGCATCCTTATCCCCTCCTCATTTTCCTCTCCAGTTCCGTGACATGTATGAAAACAGAAATGTGGAGTCTACTACTTTCTAGTCTGGTCATGTGATACAATGAAACGGTTAGAACACAAGGAATCAATGTTCCTTGAAGTAGATTGAATGAACGTACACTAGCGAATCAAAACGACCGAACGCAATCAACCAGCGTGACACTTTGTAAGAGACACAAGTATCCAAATAAATACTTGGATCTAAGTATTTACACAAACATTGATGAGTTGTATTCGATTTAATCCTTGCTCACTTGATAGAAATAAAAGCGCCATACACAAGCACATAGTGGTAATTATAACTATTCATTATTACTCCTTTAATTGCACAAGAGCATAGCTAATGCAGGACAAGCAACTTACTATAGATCTACCCCCCAAAAATGCATTGATACAGGTATTGAAAAAAAAAGGGGTTAGGTTATTTGCCAAATAAGCTATTATCGTTTTACAAAGGGCACTTGCGACTTTGACATCTAGTACGAATTCTGTCCTTGATTAGATCTACAAACACAAATCAGCTACAATGAACTCAACGGACTAAAAACAAACGACATATCCAGTATGAAATGCGTCCGAGAAATCTCGTTGACTATATATATGCAATGCTCATTCGCGTACGCCTTGAGGGGGGTCACGCACAGAGACACACATCCAATGTCCAACGAAAAGGACTGTTGTGTAGGTAAGACTAGCTCCGTTCATAACGCCTTGTGTACTTGCCTTGCCAAGTCACAGCTAGGCTTTACCACTGACTTCCACCACCACAACAGTCATTTACTAGTACTGTACTAATAGGGTGGGAGAGTGGTGGGGCGAGGAGGATGGGTAAGTGCGGATGGAAGTGGTGGCTTAGGGTGGCGGGGAGGCGAAAGGGGAAAACAAAAAAAGGGAGGGAATGGAACTTGAAGAGGGCGGGCATGCCAAGGGAGAATACTCGAGTTATTTTTATCCCTCGTCACGTGAAGGATTTCGCGCTGTGCGGAAGAGAAAAAAAAAAGGGGGGGGGGGCGGAAGAGAAATGTTTGCGGTAGTAAAGTAGATCTAGGACTGAAGCCGAGAAAGCAATAAGATCCATGACACATCAAACACAAGTACTTCTCTTCCGCCAACTTCGATTCATCCGTGGCAAAAAAAACTGCCCCCCTTTTCTGACACACGGGTGCAATTACTGAAACCCTATCGCTCATCTCAATGTTCCTGGTGACAGATTTGATGAACACTCGATGTAGGTGTTACACACCGCGACACGGTTACCAAGTCATTAGGACGCAGCAGGACAGTATATGGAAAACATCCACTACTCACATTGATGAGCTGCCTCTAAATTGTTTAAAATGCACTTTCAACTAAGTAAAGTCGCCCTTTCAGACTTTGAGGTCTATAGGGCAGATGATGTAAAGGTCATTTGATTCTACGGTTAGCGAGGGTGTCATGTGGCCAGCACAACGACCAACCGCCTTTACTTTTCCCCAACTAATGTCAGGTACCCATGGCGCCCAAGAATACCGAAAAAAAATCTCAGTCTTCACCGGGATTCGAGCCCGGGACCCAAGGTTCAGAGGCCAAGAGCTTTACCGCTCAGCCACCGCGCCTCATTGTAGTAAGTAAAGTAAACTTCCCCCCCCCCCTGCGACTATTTGGAAAAGTGTTGCTCACATTTGGATTGTGGTGTGTATATCTGGCTTTGTGACATAAACCGCTGGACTACATATAAAAGGTTCGAATCCTGGATTACCCTCCCCCCCCAACAAAAAAGTTCAAAGATGTGCTACACAATTTTAAAAGGGTTACCATTTCTTTCTACACATACTCTCCCACACAAACAATATACTGGACACTAAAAGAATAATGTAATATTCCATGTAAAAAATAATAATTCATAAATACACATTGATTGACAAAAAAAAAAAGTGGTTGCCGGTTTGTTTACATAGTAGACACAGGCTGTAGTCCAAGACCAGCTCTGAGAGGCAAGTTTTACAAATGCACTAGATCCATCTATGAATGTGCTTAATCTTGATTATTTTGTTTAAGCTAGGATGCTAGCAATAAAACATCGCTTATTGAATCAACTCATGGCTAACGTCTCCCGGAATGACGTTGTCCACACGACCAATAATTAAATTATGAAATGGTCTGAATCTAATAAAAAAAGTCTATTCAATTTTTAAAGAATTGCAAACTTATACAACACTGACCTAAGAATTTTTTTTACACTATAGTTATTCCTTGAGCAGAAATATACAAACAATTCTATAAGGCGTAAGCATAGACAGAAATAAATATAGCCTGGAAAAAGGAAGTAATTTCATGTAACTTGAAAACATGCATATCTATTGAATTCGGATTTCCGAATTATGAAAAATTTAAAAATTGCATGATCTTCAGTCTTAGAGATAAAACAAAATTTATAGACATGAAATAAAGTACACACAATTGCAATTCATAAATTTTCGTTTCATAAAACTCTCTTATTGGCCAGTCTATAATAATGTATGCCTATAGGCGTAAGTTTCTAATTCCAACATTTATACTTGAACATTTTAATATGCATCATTTTTATTCAACTCTATTACTGCCTGTGTTTTTTTTTAAGTATAAAAAGACTAAGAATCGCATTTACAGCACGATTTTTTTATTGTTTAATTCTATGAGGGGGGGGGAAATCATCCAAGGGCGATAATATAAATATTTTGCTTCCAATTCATGTTTATCTCCCGTCTAGAAAAAAAAATGTGCTTAGTATTTTAGATTATTTAATTTATTATTAGTGTGTATTAAATTAAAATGTTATGATAGAACATTTTAAAGATAATCTAAAATAAAAATAGAAAAGAAAAATTAATAACGTAGCACTATAGACAATTTAAACAATATGATAGTTTTAAAAAGCAGAAATGTCTCAACAACAATACACATTAGTAAATACTTTATTTACATGGCTATACAATACTACAAAGTAAGTTGTCTCACTTTCACACAGGAATATCCAACATTTAAAATTGCCCAACCCATCAGCATGTCTTAATTTGATTCCCTACTTATCCAATTAAACAGCAAACTCAACAATATATTTCGAACAGTGTATCTTTCACTGCTTGCGTACAACTTCCCCCAAACAAAAAATTCTTACCTTACATGCCATTTCGAGATTCATAAATTTGATTTCTGATGTATGGAGTGATTAACCAAGTAATGTTGTGGAAAGAGCATTAATATACCCCCCCCCGGTCAGTGTGTGTTTCCCAGCTCATTGCTTTAAGGGTAGACATGAGTTCCTCGAACTCCCAGGTTCCCCACCTTGACAGTATAAGCCATTGCAAAGAGTAAAAGCCGTTATATAACTATGGCTTACTGAACATCAAATACACGTCGTTAACTGAACAACAAATTGTTCAACATGAGCGATAATAATACTTAATGGTTAGTCTACTTATATCAGCTAAACAACAAGAATGTAAATGTAACAATTTAATGAATAAATAATGTAATATTATATGACAGATAAATATGGGTTTAGTAACTAGTA
The DNA here is from genome assembly GCA_021533235.1 of Biomphalaria straminea. NCBI lineage: Eukaryota > Metazoa > Mollusca > Gastropoda > Planorbidae > Biomphalaria > Biomphalaria straminea. The sequence goes on along the minus strand of JADKLZ010075236.1, from coordinate 5,322 downwards.
TTATACATGGTCAAATGCAAGCAATCAACTTATTCACAGTAACATTTCACACCTTAATCTCAGTGTCACAACTCGAGGACCACACCTACAACCATGAAGGCGACAACCAAACCATGCAACCAGGCTTGACTCCAACAGAGTCCCAAGCCTACATCCCCAATACCGGGGAAGAAAACACCAATGATAAACTCTCACAAGAGATCTACTATCTACTATCAGCCCACACAGAAGCAAAGCAAGGAAGCAAATGACATCTACATAAGCGCGTTCTTAGAAACAACTCATAACAGTGCTCAAAGAAAACTTCAAGTAAGCTGGGCTCAACACCCCTCCCCTACTTTTTTTTTTTTTTTTTTGCAATTTAGATGGATGGTATAATGAACATGAACATTTCAGAGAAAAAGACTGAACAAAAATTTAATAAATTTAATAACTTATAAAAAAAAGGTACAAGCAAGGAAATGATAATCACGGGAAAGAAATGGTTTTGCTTCTGTAGCTGGAGAGAACATTGAAATAATCCAAACTTTTAGGTACCCCCGTACTGTCTAAGGCAAGTAATTCAATTGCACTACAAATTCTGATTTATCACAAACAAGAAAAAATTTTTTTTAATGCTTTTAAAAAAATAATAATAAAAGGGAAGGACCTGAATTCGGACTAGTGTATCACGCCTCGTTTGGCTGAAGTGCTAACCACTCTCCTAATGGTACTTATGACTTTAATGTAAAATTTTTAATATGTGAATGTAATGCATGCAAATGATATATTGTTATAACCCTATTGGCAGCGAGATAGGGTTAACTGGGTGTGATCATCTGACATTTGTGATACAGGCCAGCAATACAGTTTAGCGTGCTATATCGAATGGCAAAGGACAGTACTGGCATGAACTTTGCATGCAAATATGACCAGTGTTACGGTCATCTGATCATAAGCCTGCGTGGACCAAAGACACAGTGTGTAAGAAAGTGGAGTTCAAGACAAGACAGCGGGGAGACAGGGACTGTTAGTCGACCATGAAGTCGGTTGAGTCCTAAAGTGTTATGTACGAGTCCAGGAAGAGATAGACACAGTAGAGTTTTGTACGGTGATGTACAGTGAAACAATTTATATGTTATGTGTTGCCAATAGTCTAGTATTGGCTGTTAGCTACTTATTCACTCATTATTAAAGTACCAGATTAACCAGAGCACTTATTGTGTTGATGTGTCTTTAGCAGTGTTTACAGAACGCCTGATTAGGAGCGAGAGAAGATTGTAATAATATATTTAATTATTTACTTAAAAGCATATATATAAATGGAGGTGTCCCTCCAAAAAAGCTTAAAAGACCAGTTAAGGCGGCAGTTGCTTAACTGACATAGAAGAAGGCAGTTTCAGAAAAAGACAGCTGGAAATTTATTACAAAGGCTGTGTGATACACATCTGAGACCAAAAGGAAAACTACCACCAAGGATAGGTGTAGACAGGGGAAAGAGAACATAAACCAACCACCTAGCAATTGCAGACAATGGTTACATCTGCACTGGATCTAGTAATTTATAAAGATCACAAGTACTGAAGTAGCCACTTGAAACACTGCAGTTCTCCTTGATTTTCAGACTTCAAAAATTAAAATACATAAAACTAAAAAATAGTCAACATAGATCTATCCATTATTCATAAATCAAGTTCAAGTGGAATTAAGTCATCGTTAAATAGACCAAATCTGCAAATTATTAATTTAAATTTTAGATTCTAAAGTGCAGATCTAATCTAGATAAATAATAGACCTAGGCATAGAATATTATAGATTTATATCTATCTAGAATAGAGTCTTATCTAGCTAAGTCAAAGTGACAACTTATTAAGTAAGCTAAGTAATCTAATACTTATAATAGTCTAGACTCTAAGACTAGATAAAGATACTAGATCTAATACGGTAATGATGGACTTCCAGATCTAGATTTTAGATCTACGTTTATCTATCTAGATAGTACATTAGTCATTAGTAATGTAGGAAAGAATGTCACTAGATAGCAGATTGACTAGATAGTAGATGATTAGATGTAGCATTGTAGATCTAAATCTTTAAATCTACATGGTATGTCTAGAGTCTAGATAGAGTATAGAGTCCTTTAGACTATAGCCGGGCTATACTATTATTACTATAGTATAGAGTCTAGAATAGTCTAGATTATGACTAATGACTAAAGTCTAAGTCTAAGTCACTCTAAGTCTCTAAGTACGTAGTTGACTATGTGAGTTGTGACGTCGTATAGTATGTGACTATGTCCTATCATATGTCTATGCTGCTGAGATCGTTGAGTCGTTACATTGTTATAATATAGATCTAATTGTTTTGTATTTGTATGAGATGTCTACTAGACTGAGACTATCATAATCAATCATATTCATAGTATTCATAGACATATCTAGTAAATGATTATGATCACGAGTAGATCTAGAAAATCTAGTCTATCAGTATCAAGAATTGTCTGAATAATCTTATAATCTAGAGTCTAATAGGTGTATTATGGCTTTATTCAAGTTTTCTTTTACAAAATTGTAAGCTTAAAGCTTTAATGTTGACATCCTGGCGATTTAAAGGCTAAGCCTTGTAACTAGGGTGTTCCCTAACCTCAAACTTCTTAGCCCGCCTCCGTCTGTATGGTCAGCATGCTAGTTTGTTATGTCGGCCGCGGTGATCCCCTTGCCCTCAAAATATTACGCAGAAATAGCATATGGCTATTTTTTGTTTCTAGCATGCACAAGCTGGCTTTTTCTTAGTAGAAAATAATCTATAAATAACATATCAAACAAAAAATTTTAAAGTATTGCACATATTCGTTGTCAATATGCCAGAAGCTTCTAAACTTAGACAGATTAGTAAGTAAGGTTGTTACCGCCATTTTCTCTGCAGACCACGAGTCCACGTAGGCACTTGCACATTTTACACATCGTTGTATTTGTATGTATTCAGTAGAATAATATGATTTTCATTGGATGTACAACTATAAATATACAAAGCTTATAATTGCACTTACCTTTTGGACTTGAAGACATAGCTTTTAATTTCGCATTCAGATAATTTAACTTTAAAAACAACGGCGACCTATTAAATTAGATGAAAACTGTTACATCGAAGGCCGCGGTTAAAAATAGACTGTCGCACTACTTTAGGTCATGCATGCAGCACGGCTTAAAAACCTGTTGCTGCTTATTATCATTAGATATTTTTAAATAAATATAAGAAATAATCAAATCGTTAACTTATAAATTCACAACAAGTAAACAGATACTGATGATGTAAATTGTGTTAAAAAAATATAAAAAAAACAAATGACCTAATTAACAAATTTAAGAACTATTTGTGCGGATTGGGACAAGGGAAACCTGACCCATTTCCTGATAAAATGGACTGGAGTGCGCAGTAAAATTGACTGGCTGAACGAATAGTGAAAAAGTAGCACAGAAAAACCCTTTGACCTTTAGTTGTCACTCATTGGAACCAAAAACAGCACAACCTATATTCTACAATTTTCGGGTCAATAATCCATTCCCTGAAATGAAGATTAAACTTTGCATATAATGTAGCTCATATTTGTATACTTTTTGGAGCTGTTGTGTCAGGTCTAGTTTTGATCACCCTTACTAATTGGGAGACATAGAAAAACAGACAAAATTCAATGGAAGTCATTTGAGGCTTTTCTGAAGAGAACCAAAGATTTTCTGACTTCTGTTATGGGAAAATATTATTTTAAAAAGTTATAATCTATGTAGGCATATATAGGCCTATATTTATTTATTTCGATGACTTATTTGCATTTTGTTATTAATTTAAAAAAATGTATGTATGGATAACCCCAACATTGTTTCATAACCGTTAACCAATTTATAAAATTACATGACAAAAGTATTTTAACTATATATTAGCCCTACTGTTAACCCAAATTTTAGGCTATCTAGGCTATAGGCCCTATTTATAGTCTTCGCACGTTTTTTGTATTGTCTTATCCTTTGATTGTTAATTTTATCAAATGGTTATATATTATTTGCTTTCAGACTTTTAAGTTATCTTATTACAGACGTTACTATTATATATACTATATTTACGCATTCCATGTGCATGCTAATGACTTGAACTCGGCTTAGTCGTTGGTTTTCATGGCTAAAGAAATTAGGAAGCTATAATAGTGAATCGAATAAATGAGAAATGGACAAGCTCTCATCCGAATCACAAGAAATTGACACTTTTGATAAAACTATCAAAAAATCTAATAAAGCATTAGGGTTTATTAATAGAAATTTCTATAAATCAAATAAGAACATAAAACTAAAATGTTATTTAACCTTGGTCAGGCCAATAATTGAATATGCATCCTCTGTTTGGGACCTCTCAACTCAAGAAAACATTAAGAAACTGGAACAGACACAAAATAGAGCAGTGAGATTCATAAAACACGAATATTCACATTTGACTAGAATCGCTAGAATAACACCTTTTGTAAAATCACTAAATGTGCAAAGCCTTCAGGACTGAAGACTCAAAAGTAGCAATTATACATAAAACACTGAATCAGAAAATCTTCAAATACAAATTCAAAATTTAATACAAATACTCAGAAAGACACAAACAAGATAAGGACACATTCGGATCATATTCCTCGTTCCATATGCTAGGACTACTTGTACAAATGCTCCTTCTTTCCTAGTGCTTAGAGCATGGAATGGTTGCCTGCGCCAGCCAGGGAAACCAGTGACTTGGCAGAATTTAATTAAGTCATTGGTTATTAAAATGCACGACTAGATACATGACGCCTAGGGCGTAATCATCTTTTTTTTTTTGGAAGTAACGTCTGTATTATATAAGATAAGATTATAAGCAGTGCCGTTAAGATCAACATAACAGAATGTGTCAGAATGAGATAGCTTATGTTCCGGAAACTCAAAATTGGAACTAATGAAATCTTCCCCTATTGAGTGTCAGCAGAGAATATGCTGACCATATTCTTTAAAGCTGCATTCTTTTATAGAAAGAAAACTCTATAGAGAGCTGATTTGGAATCCACAGCACAGTTCATCTAATATATTGATCTAGTCATCTGAACTCTCCAACATAACAACGAGAACGAGGATAAGAAAGATATAAAGATATAAGAAAGAATAAGAAGTTGATTTCGCTGGCTGATTCAGGCAACCCCTTTTATTCTCTAAAGGCACTAGGGAGAAGGAGCACTTGTTTGAATTTGTTCTAGCCTCTATCTTTGTGTCTTCTTGAGTATTTCATTAGGTTTTTTTTTTTATTTGTAAATTATGGTTCAATGCTTTATAACTTTTC
>JADKLZ010075235.1:0-17242 GCA_021533235.1 Biomphalaria straminea | reverse complement strand
GACAAATAATTATAGGGATGTTAAATCGACAGGATGGCGCGGGGAATGTGTTGTAATAAAATGGCTTAATTTAATAATTTTTACACTTTAAATTAGAGCGGGTCCTATAAAATTGCGTGTCCTATGAAATGCGGGCCCCACTGCGGTCGCCGGCCCTGGTAAATAGCGGCATATGCTATGCCGCCGGTCAACTAGTTAATTATAATTCAATCAGAACACAACCCAAGGGGTGAACACAGAGCAACATTCAACTACCCAGAAACAACAGGAGAATATGACTGGATTAGTCACAACAAAACTAAAGAAAGAAATTTTAAAAAGTAGGATACCATGAATCATCATTTAGTTTAGGCTAACACCTTTTAGATTGTTAATAATTGAACCAATCATGCTTGTTTATGTTTTCCTGTTTGATAGCAGCACTCGCCATTGTAATGTAATATTGTTTTTATCTGAAATCATGCCTACTAAAATTTCTTTTTCCATTGACAAAGCTCTTTTTCAAATCAGGCATGGCTTTGGGGGGGAGTCATTTTTCTCATATACAAAGTACAGTTATAGACAATGTCAAAATAGTATGAATTCACTGTACTTGTGAATTGAATGAAATGAAAGATTATTTACTTCCAAACCCAAAGGCCTTAAAATTGATACATCTTGATGATGTAATGTCCATCTGTTTCTATGGTCAATGGATAACAAGGGCATCATGAGGCCATAATAATGACCAACCACCTTTATTTTTTTACTTAACTAATGCCAGGTACTCATTAAAGTTGGGTGGATTCAGGGGCTTCCTAAATATCCTGAAATTCCAGTCTTCATTGAGATTTTAACCCCAATCTCTCATTTCAGAAACCAAGTGCTTTCCACTCAACCCACAAGATCTTTTTTTATACAACAGGGCAAAACCATGCATTAATGTATGCTAACAATGCACACTTAAGTTTAATTATAATTTTGATGTTATTAACTATTTTGACACTATGACATAGTGATGCAGCACAAATCATATCTCCCTCACTTTAATAAATTTTCATGGCGCAATCCACATTCTCAATGCAAGATAGAATTGTATAGTTACCTGTTGAAGGGGAATACTGTACTGAGTGAGGCAGAGCATTGTCATCTGAAACAAAAAAAAAACAATGTTATTACTTAATGGTTATAGTCACACTGAAACAAAAGGAACCCAATGTTATTACTTAATGGTTATAGTCACACTGAAACAAAAGGAACCCAATGTTATTACTTAATGGTTATAGTCACACTAAAACAAAAGGAATCCAATGTTATTACTTAATGGTTATAGTCACACTAAAACAAAAGGAACCCAATGTTATTACTTAATGGTTATATTCGCACAAAAAATTGAATGTGTAACATTACCATCCACAAATGTAATGAACTGCTCAGTAGAAAACACTTCAGACAACATGTGACTACAAGTAAATAAAACTAAACCAGTATAAACAACCAATTCAGACCATAACTTCATACATGAATAATTTCTTAACTGTCCCAAACAACAAGAGGTAATGTGAAACAGTATTTTGGTGCTAAGAGTGGGTTCAAATCCTGCTGGAGATTAAAGAATTAAGACTTTCCGATTGAGGCTATGAAGTTTAGATTTTACCAGACTTGAAATCGACATAGAAATAGTCAAAGAAATATATTTCCTTAATCAAATGATGTGAATGCTTAGGTTGCATAGATCCCCACCCCAGCATTAGTTCATCAAGGATTGAAAGTTCAATAGCCAGACTTGCTAGAGTTTGCATAATACCATTACCAAAAGTGATAATGAGACAATGACCAGTGATCTAGAATGCACCAAAGTTTTTAACATTGAATTTTAAAATAAAATGTTTTTTTTTAAATTGTACCTCTAACCAATGTCATCCCAGCATCATTAGTAACTGTTTGGGACACCGGTGGGATATAGGGTGTCCCATCTTCATCTGGAAGAGAAAAAAAATACAATTAAAATCTATTGAAAATCTTGATACACATATTAACAGAACTCAAAATGAAAATTTTAATGCTGCAAAATATATTTCTAGCAGTTGCTTTTAGATTTTTTTAATTTTTTTTTACTCTACCAATTAGCTAAAGAGAAAAAAACTAAAAAAAACTCTGAAATCTGCCTGAGAAAAATAAAAATAAGGTGATCTGTTTCTGTGGTCCACAGTTATCAAGTTGAAAGGGTATTTGAAATGTGTGAATAATTTGAGGTGAACCGGAAGTATTGGAATCCATTACAAAAAGTACAGCACTTAAGTTACAGGTACTAAAACACACTCAAGAGGCCCTTAAAGAGATGAGGAATCTACAACTTCTATCTGGTAAAAATAGCTCAAGATAATAAATAAAAAAGCTGACAATAAGGAAAAAAAAAAGGGAGAGACAAAAAGGCTCAAAGCAATTATCATTATGTTCAACATTTACATGCCCGAAACAACTGTAACCATTTTTAGCGGCCCCCGTAAGGGGAAAAAGCCGCAATTAAGTTTGTGCAAAATGTCCGTCTGTCACACTCAGGGCCCCGAAACTAGAAGAGATACGAAAAATATTTTTTCACCATTAAATGCGGCTTGAAAAGTTTAGGTGCAACAGCTACTTTTAGTTTTCTAAAAGCAAACCGTTTAATTTATAAAAATTATTATGCAAGCGATTTTTTAATAATAAAACACCAATTGTGAAGCAATTAGGTAAATGTAAGGGAGGAAATGTTACTAGAAAAAATGCTCTTGGCATGTAGATATCACGCACATTTTTTAAAATGACTTTCTGTCTGTCTGTCCGTCTGTCAGACTCAGAGCACCAAAACTAGAAGAGTTACGAAAAATATTATTTACCATTAAATGCGGATTGAAAAGTTTAGGTGCAACGGCTACTTTTAGTTTTCTAAAAGCAAACCGTTTAATTTATAAAATTAATTATGCAAGCGATTTTTTAATAACAAAACACTAATTCTAAAACAATTACGTAAATGTAAGGGAGGAAATGTTACTATAAGAAATGCTTCTGGCATGTAGATATCATGCACATTTTTTAAAATGAACTTTTAGCAGCGGCTTTCGTGTACTAGCGTAAAGCCCGGAAATGACATATTTCTAAACTAATTTCTTAATTTTTTTAAAAAATCAGATTTTTTTTTTTTTAAAATTGTTTAGTGCCCCCATTAGAATAAAACAAGCAAATTTTTGTGCGTTTTGTCTGTCGGTTGGTCTGTCCGTCACGGTTAGAAAAAAACACTAAAGGCTTTTGAAAATATGATTTAACCTTTACTGTTCTTTCAGAAATATTGCGATAGTTTAAGGATAGGAGCACACAGGAATTGAGCCAGGGACTTAGAAGGAACATCCGAAACATCTTGCGAATAGGCGGATCTGACAGGGATCCGACTCCGACGGGGGCCGCCTCTGAGTTTGTGTATCACACAAACTCTCTTTGTAATCTTGTTTAAAGGAGAATTTTGAATTTGTACCTCTACTTCAGATGTATACTTAAGTTGCATTGCTTTACTTGATGCTATTAAATTGAAAGAGAACACTTTCTTTAAAAAAAGAAAGGGGGCAGAATAGAGGGACAGCTAACATTCTCAACATTTTTTGACAAGACACACCTACCAGCAATTTAAAAACTAAATGTTTGTTGACTGTTAACATCATAACATTTTCATGAACTATTTATTTCTCTGACAGGTAAGCAAGGCATAAGAAAGAAGTCAATAGTCTCAACTAATCTATGTATCTGACAGGTAAGCAAGGCGTAAGGAAAAAGTCAATGGTCACATCTAATCCATGTATCTGACAGGTAAGCAAGGCCTATGGTCACATCTAATCTATGTATGTATCTGACAGGTAAGCAATGGGTATGTAAGAAGTCAATGGTCGCATCTAATCTATGTATCTCACAGGTATGCAAGGTGTATGGAAGAAGTCAATGGTCACATTTCTGTGTAGAATAATTTCACGTTTTTAGGGCACTTAACATGTAATGAGATCGTTAATAGGAAACAAAGAGCAAGCTACTTTCATTTTTTATTCTGATGTTCAAATTGAAGATTTTTGTCTATATAAATATTTTAACTGAAGATCTATTCCATTTAAACCTTTATCTTGCCATCAACAGTGTAAGCCTTTTTTTTCTACCTATACTCCTTTCCTCCATGTTAATTTGTTTCCATTTTCAGATTTAGTGTGACTGTAAATCTATTTGTCTAATAACAATCTTTTTCTTCACATTTTCTTTTCATTTTGGCCAGTTACACAAACTATAGAAAAATATAGTCTTTGAAACAGCTAGTACAAAACCAAAACACACAAACAATGTTTACAAAGTAGTAGTACTTAGGATGCCCTAAGCAGTGCTAAGCCCCAAAAGGATCAAGATAACCAATAAGATTCATGATTCATTTGTACACTTTGACCTTAAGAAAATAGGTTATTTATTAATAAGTATGTGAGACAATACATAACTGAAATGTGTATTATATACAGAACAAATGGTAACTTATATTGGCTTCAAGTGAGGATAATTTTTTTTTTATTTCATGTAATTTAAAGTCAAGTCCAAACAGAAAATTTGTGAAAAAAAATCAATTTTAAATTTTACATTAATAATAAATGTTGTTTTTGCATTCCATGCTAAAGAATAGCCTTTAGAAAATAGAATACAACAAAGCCTAAACTCTAAATTACAAAGCAACCACTAGTTTGAACAGGGCCAAATACACTAAGAGAAAACAGCAAACTACTGGGGACATCACTCTGTCTAGGAAAGAAGTATATGGTCTACTTGAAAGAAAAGAGAAATTGTACAGCTACTTATACAATACAAATTGTATATATATGAAAGGATATACCAGTTGTTGTTTTTTACAGGAAACGTGTGTAGGGATAGGGTAGGATAGGGATTAAAATATACAGCGGGTCATATCACTTGAAATAAATATTTGTCCATTTGTAGGTGTCTTTGTGTTTATATGTTTGTTAATTTCATAAGTTAATAATAGAAGTAGAGTTTATTGCAATCAATTGGTGGTACTGCTACAACAACAACAAAAAAATAATGAATAACTAAAATGTAAAGCAGCTCAGAGGCCTAGTCTGAAGTTGAAGACACACACAATACATGGTATTATGTAATAAAGGACACCACATTGTACAAAAAAAAAAAAACAATAGAAACATATTTGTAAAAATGATCATATGAGATCACTTTTCATGCCTGAATTATGGGGAAAAAATAAGGGCTTTGGTAAAACCATATGTTAAAAAGTATATATTGACTATTAGAAAACAAAAGTAATTTTTTTTTTTTTTTTTTTTTCCCTTTCAACAAGAACAGCTTCCTTTAAATGTGTCCAAAAACAAAAGGTACTTTAAGACAATCTTTTTTAAAATCTATTTTCTAACTTGATTATTTATTGACTATACATTGTGTATCGTGTGTTTCAAAGTATGCCAAGAATAAATTTTATCCTGTTTTAATTTCAAATAAATCAAAATCATTTATATTCTTAATCATGAGCATGACTAATTGTAAAAATGTGTGGATTTTTTTTAACCAGTGTGATATGTAATGAAAGTTATGTGAAAAAAAGGTAGAGGGGGGGGGGGAGAGGGATGTGACTATTACTACAAGAAAGAGACAGTTCGCCTCAGTGTTAGCCACAACGCCAATGTGAATCACCCCTGTTGTTTCTTTAAAACCCATTTTTTTTTTCAACAAAAAAATTTTTTAAAAAACTTCCCCCCCCCCCCCCCGCCTGCCGCCTGGAACACTATCTTTTCCTCAATAAGTAAAATGATATGCTTATAATGAAATGAAGTCAAGTCAACCATTCGCGTTTTTTAAAAGTCTATAATGATTATTAATACTCTTAATTTCTTTATATATACCGTTATTAAAAGAAATTGATAATATAATAATTATAATAATAAATAATAATAAATATTGAGTGAATGTTGGAATTAAACCTTTGAAATGATATTTTTTTTTATTCTAGATGTACATAACACGCGCTTTTAAATAACCATATCCTTCCAACTTGTATGTATAAAGAAGGACAAAACTTGTGTACAAAAGCTTCCCCTTGCACAGTTTTGGTTCAGATGACTGACAATGATGTACTAACTTATAACTAAACAACCGTCTAAATGGATCACATTTTCAAAAGGCCACCTTCACCGCCGCTTCAGTTCCTTTGACCCAATTCCTCTGCATGAGGATATAGCAAATAGGTCAAGGATTGGAGCACAAGAGGCGAGGGTTCAAGTTGGGTTTCAAACACTGCTGAACTAGCGCGTCATCAGTACAGTCAATACTTTTGGGTCACTGTATATGTGTGTGCGTGGGATGAGAGGGCGAGCTTCACATAACTATTCAAAGACAGCTACCTTCGCACGTACGGGGCGTTTATGAAGTGGTGTGTGTGTGTACGTGCGTGTCGGTGCGTGGAAAGGGTGTCATGGAGGTCGTTGCAAGTGTTTATCAACAAGTATGCAAAACGTTCAAGAGCTGATTTTTAACGTGTAAAGATTTATTATAACTGATTAGGTACGATATCGGTTCTTGATCAGCGGGAGGGATAGGGGACTGGAGAACCCATACATACATTAATCTATGTTGTTGTTTTTTTGTATATCCTGGAGAAAGTGTACAAGAAATGAGTAAGATCGAGAAATAAGAAAGAGGAGTCTAAGAAATCTAAATAGTTTATAATATTGCAAAATAAAAATAGAGACTAAGACAAAACTAGTATGCATCCATGTCTTTCGTGGTCATCATGTAGTTACTGTTGAGCTGATGGTTGGCATAAGAATTTTATCTTGGTTTTAAACGAGAAATCTAAATAGTGAAACGGCAACAGACAGTAGGCACGCCCACAAAACAAAACACCAAGTGAAAAAAAACATCCACAGTAAGATAGTGAACGCCTACTTACACAAATCATCTATCCAACTATGATACATATCCGAAAAATTGTTCGACATTCCGCCCATGGCCCCAACAGGGGCGGCGGCGACATTGGTATGCTGCTGGTGGTGGTTGTGATGATGGTGGTGGTGGTAAGGCCCGTCCCCAGCCCCGCTACTGTGTAGAACAGCGCCGTTGCTGCCCGGGTGCAGGTTGGGGAGGCCACTCACGTGCAAGAAACCATTGCCCGAGACATTGCCGTTGTAGCATGAGCCGGGCTGATGCATTTCACCTACTGCCATCATGCTCCTTCTACCCGACATTCATGGATTAAGTGATGACCACAGACCGCCAGCTCATAGTCGAAGGACGAGATGATGGGATGTGGGTGGCGGGGTGGGAGCGCTCAAATTGTCAAGGGGAGGAACGGTGCAATATGTACTCCATATAACAGCCGGGGGGGGGGGGAATCACCGCAACGAACAACAGCGAAAATGTTTTGTTTTATTCATGACCACAAACACGATGGCTAGTCCTCAGAGTAGAATTAGAATATCCAAGAATTAAAGAGTCCTCTTAAAGCTCTCTGAACAACTTTTCTGTTCAGAATGAGAACATTTTAAACACTACTATGACTATAATGTAATAAGCAAAAACTTCAATGTTAAACACACTGGCACGTTGGGGAAATTAAATTTTCAAAGCACTTTTTTTTTCCAGTCATCAAGTCAAGGGCAGACTAGACTATCGCTATGAACGAGCAAAGAAAAGATTGCATACTTAGAAAGACAAAAAAAGTTTTCATATTAAAACGGGCTCTGTAACAATCTTTAATTTTTTTTTATTTCTTCTGGAGATCAATCAGATTAGTCACAAATGGACTATAACAAGGTTAACTATACAAAGCTAGTAAACGCGTGAACAGCGAACCCATCTTTATTACAACAACAGTTCAAATATTACTCGATACCACAAAACCACAGGAGGTTTCACTATGGTTGGCGAGGAAAAGACCTGTCGGATTCAATAAGGTAAATGACCTTTTCGACTTGGGTACCGCTATGCTGGCAAGACATGCCGTCTCAGCTATTGAAAACACCCCCCACCCCTTTCTCTCCCCCCACTCACCGCTTTTCAACACACCGTAAGCGTACTGGGGTCATTCACCGGCGACCGTTTCTTCCTATTTTTAAATAGACTTCCTATAGTCTCACCAATGCTCGCATAGTAATTTAAAACAAATATTATTAAAACCCATTTGAGATTCTCAATGCGGCCTTAAAAATGTCCCTTTTTTTTATATCTATGAAAACCCACCCTCTCAAATTAAACAGCTGAAAAAAAAATTAAATGATTTATTTGAAGATTAGACTTTATTTATTTCAGTGACATGACCTTTGGCTAGATTGCTTTAGACAGTGCATCCTTATCCCCTCCTCATTTTCCTCTCCAGTTCCGTGACATGTATGAAAACAGAAATGTGGAGTCTACTACTTTCTAGTCTGGTCATGTGATACAATGAAACGGTTAGAACACAAGGAATCAATGTTCCTTGAAGTAGATTGAATGAACGTACACTAGCGAATCAAAACGACCGAACGCAATCAACCAGCGTGACACTTTGTAAGAGACACAAGTATCCAAATAAATACTTGGATCTAAGTATTTACACAAACATTGATGAGTTGTATTCGATTTAATCCTTGCTCACTTGATAGAAATAAAAGCGCCATACACAAGCACATAGTGGTAATTATAACTATTCATTATTACTCCTTTAATTGCACAAGAGCATAGCTAATGCAGGACAAGCAACTTACTATAGATCTACCCCCCCAAAAATGCATTGATACAGGTATTGAAAAAAAAAGGGGTTAGGTTATTTGCCAAATAAGCTATTATCGTTTTACAAAGGGCACTTGCGACTTTGACATCTAGTACGAATTCTGTCCTTGATTAGATCTACAAACACAAATCAGCTACAATGAACTCAACGGACTAAAAACAAACGACATATCCAGTATGAAATGCGTCCGAGAAATCTCGTTGACTATATATATGCAATGCTCATTCGCGTACGCCTTGAGGGGGGTCACGCACAGAGACACACATCCAATGTCCAACGAAAAGGACTGTTGTGTAGGTAAGACTAGCTCCGTTCATAACGCCTTGTGTACTTGCCTTGCCAAGTCACAGCTAGGCTTTACCACTGACTTCCACCACCACAACAGTCATTTACTAGTACTGTACTAATAGGGTGGGAGAGTGGTGGGGCGAGGAGGATGGGTAAGTGCGGATGGAAGTGGTGGCTTAGGGTGGCGGGGAGGCGAAAGGGGAAAACAAAAAAAGGGAGGGAATGGAACTTGAAGAGGGCGGGCATGCCAAGGGAGAATACTCGAGTTATTTTTATCCCTCGTCACGTGAAGGATTTCGCGCTGTGCGGAAGAGAAAAAAAAAAGGGGGGGGGGGCGGAAGAGAAATGTTTGCGGTAGTAAAGTAGATCTAGGACTGAAGCCGAGAAAGCAATAAGATCCATGACACATCAAACACAAGTACTTCTCTTCCGCCAACTTCGATTCATCCGTGGCAAAAAAAACTGCCCCCCTTTTCTGACACACGGGTGCAATTACTGAAACCCTATCGCTCATCTCAATGTTCCTGGTGACAGATTTGATGAACACTCGATGTAGGTGTTACACACCGCGACACGGTTACCAAGTCATTAGGACGCAGCAGGACAGTATATGGAAAACATCCACTACTCACATTGATGAGCTGCCTCTAAATTGTTTAAAATGCACTTTCAACTAAGTAAAGTCGCCCTTTCAGACTTTGAGGTCTATAGGGCAGATGATGTAAAGGTCATTTGATTCTACGGTTAGCGAGGGTGTCATGTGGCCAGCACAACGACCAACCGCCTTTACTTTTCCCCAACTAATGTCAGGTACCCATGGCGCCCAAGAATACCGAAAAAAAATCTCAGTCTTCACCGGGATTCGAGCCCGGGACCCAAGGTTCAGAGGCCAAGAGCTTTACCGCTCAGCCACCGCGCCTCATTGTAGTAAGTAAAGTAAACTTCCCCCCCCCCCTGCGACTATTTGGAAAAGTGTTGCTCACATTTGGATTGTGGTGTGTATATCTGGCTTTGTGACATAAACCGCTGGACTACATATAAAAGGTTCGAATCCTGGATTACCCTCCCCCCCCAACAAAAAAGTTCAAAGATGTGCTACACAATTTTAAAAGGGTTACCATTTCTTTCTACACATACTCTCCCACACAAACAATATACTGGACACTAAAAGAATAATGTAATATTCCATGTAAAAAATAATAATTCATAAATACACATTGATTGACAAAAAAAAAAAGTGGTTGCCGGTTTGTTTACATAGTAGACACAGGCTGTAGTCCAAGACCAGCTCTGAGAGGCAAGTTTTACAAATGCACTAGATCCATCTATGAATGTGCTTAATCTTGATTATTTTGTTTAAGCTAGGATGCTAGCAATAAAACATCGCTTATTGAATCAACTCATGGCTAACGTCTCCCGGAATGACGTTGTCCACACGACCAATAATTAAATTATGAAATGGTCTGAATCTAATAAAAAAAGTCTATTCAATTTTTAAAGAATTGCAAACTTATACAACACTGACCTAAGAATTTTTTTTACACTATAGTTATTCCTTGAGCAGAAATATACAAACAATTCTATAAGGCGTAAGCATAGACAGAAATAAATATAGCCTGGAAAAAGGAAGTAATTTCATGTAACTTGAAAACATGCATATCTATTGAATTCGGATTTCCGAATTATGAAAAATTTAAAAATTGCATGATCTTCAGTCTTAGAGATAAAACAAAATTTATAGACATGAAATAAAGTACACACAATTGCAATTCATAAATTTTCGTTTCATAAAACTCTCTTATTGGCCAGTCTATAATAATGTATGCCTATAGGCGTAAGTTTCTAATTCCAACATTTATACTTGAACATTTTAATATGCATCATTTTTATTCAACTCTATTACTGCCTGTGTTTTTTTTTAAGTATAAAAAGACTAAGAATCGCATTTACAGCACGATTTTTTTATTGTTTAATTCTATGAGGGGGGGGGGAAATCATCCAAGGGCGATAATATAAATATTTTGCTTCCAATTCATGTTTATCTCCCGTCTAGAAAAAAAAATGTGCTTAGTATTTTAGATTATTTAATTTATTATTAGTGTGTATTAAATTAAAATGTTATGATAGAACATTTTAAAGATAATCTAAAATAAAAATAGAAAAGAAAAATTAATAACGTAGCACTATAGACAATTTAAACAATATGATAGTTTTAAAAAGCAGAAATGTCTCAACAACAATACACATTAGTAAATACTTTATTTACATGGCTATACAATACTACAAAGTAAGTTGTCTCACTTTCACACAGGAATATCCAACATTTAAAATTGCCCAACCCATCAGCATGTCTTAATTTGATTCCCTACTTATCCAATTAAACAGCAAACTCAACAATATATTTCGAACAGTGTATCTTTCACTGCTTGCGTACAACTTCCCCCAAACAAAAAATTCTTACCTTACATGCCATTTCGAGATTCATAAATTTGATTTCTGATGTATGGAGTGATTAACCAAGTAATGTTGTGGAAAGAGCATTAATATACCCCCCCCCGGTCAGTGTGTGTTTCCCAGCTCATTGCTTTAAGGGTAGACATGAGTTCCTCGAACTCCCAGGTTCCCCACCTTGACAGTATAAGCCATTGCAAAGAGTAAAAGCCGTTATATAACTATGGCTTACTGAACATCAAATACACGTCGTTAACTGAACAACAAATTGTTCAACATGAGCGATAATAATACTTAATGGTTAGTCTACTTATATCAGCTAAACAACAAGAATGTAAATGTAACAATTTAATGAATAAATAATGTAATATTATATGACAGATAAATATGGGTTTAGTAACTAGTATTATACATGGTCAAATGCAAGCAATCAACTTATTCACAGTAACATTTCACACCTTAATCTCAGTGTCACAACTCGAGGACCACACCTACAACCATGAAGGCGACAACCAAACCATGCAACCAGGCTTGACTCCAACAGAGTCCCAAGCCTACATCCCCAATACCGGGGAAGAAAACACCAATGATAAACTCTCACAAGAGATCTACTATCTACTATCAGCCCACACAGAAGCAAAGCAAGGAAGCAAATGACATCTACATAAGCGCGTTCTTAGAAACAACTCATAACAGTGCTCAAAGAAAACTTCAAGTAAGCTGGGCTCAACACCCCTCCCCTACTTTTTTTTTTTTTTTTTTGCAATTTAGATGGATGGTATAATGAACATGAACATTTCAGAGAAAAAGACTGAACAAAAATTTAATAAATTTAATAACTTATAAAAAAAAAGGTACAAGCAAGGAAATGATAATCACGGGAAAGAAATGGTTTTGCTTCTGTAGCTGGAGAGAACATTGAAATAATCCAAACTTTTAGGTACCCCCGTACTGTCTAAGGCAAGTAATTCAATTGCACTACAAATTCTGATTTATCACAAACAAGAAAAAATTTTTTTTAATGCTTTTAAAAAAATAATAATAAAAGGGAAGGACCTGAATTCGGACTAGTGTATCACGCCTCGTTTGGCTGAAGTGCTAACCACTCTCCTAATGGTACTTATGACTTTAATGTAAAATTTTTAATATGTGAATGTAATGCATGCAAATGATATATTGTTATAACCCTATTGGCAGCGAGATAGGGTTAACTGGGTGTGATCATCTGACATTTGTGATACAGGCCAGCAATACAGTTTAGCGTGCTATATCGAATGGCAAAGGACAGTACTGGCATGAACTTTGCATGCAAATATGACCAGTGTTACGGTCATCTGATCATAAGCCTGCGTGGACCAAAGACACAGTGTGTAAGAAAGTGGAGTTCAAGACAAGACAGCGGGGAGACAGGGACTGTTAGTCGACCATGAAGTCGGTTGAGTCCTAAAGTGTTATGTACGAGTCCAGGAAGAGATAGACACAGTAGAGTTTTGTACGGTGATGTACAGTGAAACAATTTATATGTTATGTGTTGCCAATAGTCTAGTATTGGCTGTTAGCTACTTATTCACTCATTATTAAAGTACCAGATTAACCAGAGCACTTATTGTGTTGATGTGTCTTTAGCAGTGTTTACAGAACGCCTGATTAGGAGCGAGAGAAGATTGTAATAATATATTTAATTATTTACTTAAAAGCATATATATAAATGGAGGTGTCCCTCCAAAAAAGCTTAAAAGACCAGTTAAGGCGGCAGTTGCTTAACTGACATAGAAGAAGGCAGTTTCAGAAAAAGACAGCTGGAAATTTATTACAAAGGCTGTGTGATACACATCTGAGACCAAAAGGAAAACTACCACCAAGGATAGGTGTAGACAGGGGAAAGAGAACATAAACCAACCACCTAGCAATTGCAGACAATGGTTACATCTGCACTGGATCTAGTAATTTATAAAGATCACAAGTACTGAAGTAGCCACTTGAAACACTGCAGTTCTCCTTGATTTTCAGACTTCAAAAATTAAAATACATAAAACTAAAAAATAGTCAACATAGATCTATCCATTATTCATAAATCAAGTTCAAGTGGAATTAAGTCATCGTTAAATAGACCAAATCTGCAAATTATTAATTTAAATTTTAGATTCTAAAGTGCAGATCTAATCTAGATAAATAATAGACCTAGGCATAGAATATTATAGATTTATATCTATCTAGAATAGAGTCTTATCTAGCTAAGTCAAAGTGACAACTTATTAAGTAAGCTAAGTAATCTAATACTTATAATAGTCTAGACTCTAAGACTAGATAAAGATACTAGATCTAATACGGTAATGATGGACTTCCAGATCTAGATTTTAGATCTACGTTTATCTATCTAGATAGTACATTAGTCATTAGTAATGTAGGAAAGAATGTCACTAGATAGCAGATTGACTAGATAGTAGATGATTAGATGTAGCATTGTAGATCTAAATCTTTAAATCTACATGGTATGTCTAGAGTCTAGATAGAGTATAGAGTCCTTTAGACTATAGCCGGGCTATACTATTATTACTATAGTATAGAGTCTAGAATAGTCTAGATTATGACTAATGACTAAAGTCTAAGTCTAAGTCACTCTAAGTCTCTAAGTACGTAGTTGACTATGTGAGTTGTGACGTCGTATAGTATGTGACTATGTCCTATCATATGTCTATGCTGCTGAGATCGTTGAGTCGTTACATTGTTATAATATAGATCTAATTGTTTTGTATTTGTATGAGATGTCTACTAGACTGAGACTATCATAATCAATCATATTCATAGTATTCATAGACATATCTAGTAAATGATTATGATCACGAGTAGATCTAGAAAATCTAGTCTATCAGTATCAAGAATTGTCTGAATAATCTTATAATCTAGAGTCTAATAGGTGTATTATGGCTTTATTCAAGTTTTCTTTTACAAAATTGTAAGCTTAAAGCTTTAATGTTGACATCCTGGCGATTTAAAGGCTAAGCCTTGTAACTAGGGTGTTCCCTAACCTCAAACTTCTTAGCCCGCCTCCGTCTGTATGGTCAGCATGCTAGTTTGTTATGTCGGCCGCGGTGATCCCCTTGCCCTCAAAATATTACGCAGAAATAGCATATGGCTATTTTTTGTTTCTAGCATGCACAAGCTGGCTTTTTCTTAGTAGAAAATAATCTATAAATAACATATCAAACAAAAAATTTTAAAGTATTGCACATATTCGTTGTCAATATGCCAGAAGCTTCTAAACTTAGACAGATTAGTAAGTAAGGTTGTTACCGCCATTTTCTCTGCAGACCACGAGTCCACGTAGGCACTTGCACATTTTACACATCGTTGTATTTGTATGTATTCAGTAGAATAATATGATTTTCATTGGATGTACAACTATAAATATACAAAGCTTATAATTGCACTTACCTTTTGGACTTGAAGACATAGCTTTTAATTTCGCATTCAGATAATTTAACTTTAAAAACAACGGCGACCTATTAAATTAGATGAAAACTGTTACATCGAAGGCCGCGGTTAAAAATAGACTGTCGCACTACTTTAGGTCATGCATGCAGCACGGCTTAAAAACCTGTTGCTGCTTATTATCATTAGATATTTTTAAATAAATATAAGAAATAATCAAATCGTTAACTTATAAATTCACAACAAGTAAACAGATACTGATGATGTAAATTGTGTTAAAAAAATATAAAAAAAACAAATGACCTAATTAACAAATTTAAGAACTATTTGTGCGGATTGGGACAAGGGAAACCTGACCCATTTCCTGATAAAATGGACTGGAGTGCGCAGTAAAATTGACTGGCTGAACGAATAGTGAAAAAGTAGCACAGAAAAACCCTTTGACCTTTAGTTGTCACTCATTGGAACCAAAAACAGCACAACCTATATTCTACAATTTTCGGGTCAATAATCCATTCCCTGAAATGAAGATTAAACTTTGCATATAATGTAGCTCATATTTGTATACTTTTTGGAGCTGTTGTGTCAGGTCTAGTTTTGATCACCCTTACTAATTGGGAGACATAGAAAAACAGACAAAATTCAATGGAAGTCATTTGAGGCTTTTCTGAAGAGAACCAAAGATTTTCTGACTTCTGTTATGGGAAAATATTATTTTAAAAAGTTATAATCTATGTAGGCATATATAGGCCTATATTTATTTATTTCGATGACTTATTTGCATTTTGTTATTAATTTAAAAAAATGTATGTATGGATAACCCCAACATTGTTTCATAACCGTTAACCAATTTATAAAATTACATGACAAAAGTATTTTAACTATATATTAGCCCTACTGTTAACCCAAATTTTAGGCTATCTAGGCTATAGGCCCTATTTATAGTCTTCGCACGTTTTTTGTATTGTCTTATCCTTTGATTGTTAATTTTATCAAATGGTTATATATTATTTGCTTTCAGACTTTTAAGTTATCTTATTACAGACGTTACTATTATATATACTATATTTACGCATTCCATGTGCATGCTAATGACTTGAACTCGGCTTAGTCGTTGGTTTTCATGGCTAAAGAAATTAGGAAGCTATAATAGTGAATCGAATAAATGAGAAATGGACAAGCTCTCATCCGAATCACAAGAAATTGACACTTTTGATAAAACTATCAAAAAATCTAATAAAGCATTAGGGTTTATTAATAGAAATTTCTATAAATCAAATAAGAACATAAAACTAAAATGTTATTTAACCTTGGTCAGGCCAATAATTGAATATGCATCCTCTGTTTGGGACCTCTCAACTCAAGAAAACATTAAGAAACTGGAACAGACACAAAATAGAGCAGTGAGATTCATAAAACACGAATATTCACATTTGACTAGAATCGCTAGAATAACACCTTTTGTAAAATCACTAAATGTGCAAAGCCTTCAGGACTGAAGACTCAAAAGTAGCAATTATACATAAAACACTGAATCAGAAAATCTTCAAATACAAATTCAAAATTTAATACAAATACTCAGAAAGACACAAACAAGATAAGGACACATTCGGATCATATTCCTCGTTCCATATGCTAGGACTACTTGTACAAATGCTCCTTCTTTCCTAGTGCTTAGAGCATGGAATGGTTGCCTGCGCCAGCCAGGGAAACCAGTGACTTGGCAGAATTTAATTAAGTCATTGGTTATTAAAATGCACGACTAGATACATGACGCCTAGGGCGTAATCATCTTTTTTTTTTTGGAAGTAACGTCTGTATTATATAAGATAAGATTATAAGCAGTGCCGTTAAGATCAACATAACAGAATGTGTCAGAATGAGATAGCTTATGTTCCGGAAACTCAAAATTGGAACTAATGAAATCTTCCCCTATTGAGTGTCAGCAGAGAATATGCTGACCATATTCTTTAAAGCTGCATTCTTTTATAGAAAGAAAACTCTATAGAGAGCTGATTTGGAATCCACAGCACAGTTCATCTAATATATTGATCTAGTCATCTGAACTCTCCAACATAACAACGAGAACGAGGATAAGAAAGATATAAAGATATAAGAAAGAATAAGAAGTTGATTTCGCTGGCTGATTCAGGCAACCCCTTTTATTCTCTAAAGGCACTAGGGAGAAGGAGCACTTGTTTGAATTTGTTCTAGCCTCTATCTTTGTGTCTTCTTGAGTATTTCATTAGGTTTTTTTTTTTTATTTGTAAATTATGGTTCAATGCTTTATAACTTTTC
>JADKLZ010075210.1:6467-17953 GCA_021533235.1 Biomphalaria straminea | reverse complement strand
GGAACTTTATTATCTTCCCCTGTTGTCAACATTCTTCTCTGTCTTACATGTCTCCTAGCTTAGATGGCGCTGTGCATGGCAAGGTTATAACAATATGTAGCTTATTATATTATTGTATTGTGCCAAATAGAGTTTACAATATATCCTTAAAATTAAATAAATCATCTTTCTGATTAAGAGACACATTGTCAATTGTATTTCTCCGATCAAACCGTTAAAGACATACTATATTGTTATTAACATCTCAACATTAAAATGTCTAGTGTCTAGGTTTCAGTGCGACTCTCGTAGAAAACGAAAGATCGCGTGTGGTCTTGACTGTCGTAGAAAACGTAGCATCCCGTGGTTCTTAGCACGCCTTGTCGTAATCACGCAGGATTTTTCTGAGGCGTGGTGGCTGAGCGATAAAGCACTTGGCTTCTGAACCAGGGGTCCCTGGTTCAAATCCCGGTGAAAACTGGGATTTTTTTTTTTGGTCCTTGGGCACCTCTGAGTCCACCCAGCTCTAATGGGTACCTGACATTAGTTGGGGAAAAGTAAAGGCGGTTGGTCGTTGTGCTGGCCACATGACCTCCTCGTTAACCGTAGGCCACAGAATCAGATGACCTTTACATCATCTGCCCTATAGACCACAAAGTCTGAAAGGGGAACTTTACTTTTTACCTAGGATTTAATACGTCTGCAGTTAAAAAGGAAGTTTCCTTTGTCTTACAAGCCTATGGTAGAAGACAGAAGGACACTTTAATCTTAACAGGTCTTGTGGTAGAAAACGGAAGGTCACTTTGATCTTAACAGGCCTTGTAGTAGAAAACGGGTCACTTTGATCTTAACAGGCCTTGTGGTAGAAAACGGAAGGTCACTTTGATCTTAACAGGCCCATTGTGAAAAAAGGGGAAGGTCACTTTGATCTTAACAAGCCAGTGGTAGAAATTGGAAGATCACTTGAGACTCGGCACTCCTGATGTAGAAAACGGAAGGTCACAACGGTCTCATCAACTTGAAACGTCACAGATATCTTGTCTGGACAAATGGAATGGTCACGCGTGTGTGTCTTAGGACGGAATTCGCCTTAAGGCCTACATTTCGTCTTGTTGATATTGAGGGTACTAAAGGCTAAAGTACACATCGAGGTGACCAAGAATGATAATGAATAGAGGACTCTTATCTTTTTTTAAACCTTCCTTACAAATAATGTTCACATTAGAAAATCTCAAGATTGAGCTCTTTCTTTTCATCCAAGTGTTTCGTACAAAACTTTTTAATCCACTCACTTCTGCCTGTCTGGGTGGAATTTCGTTCAAGTATTTTCTCCGACTTCCCATTCTCGGATAAAATGGAAACTTCGAGAAAGTTTTCAACGTCAATGACATGAATAAAAAAATTAACCAATTATTCAATTAATCGTAATTAATATTCAAGGCTAATGTAGAGAATTAGGTCCATCGCTAAAAAATTGTAAACAAACAATAAATTAATACGACTTTCTATTTGAATTGGTCAGTAACAAAACTTGTCGGCTTTCCATCGCGAATGTTCCAGTTTGAATTTGGACTCGAGCAACTTTCTTTTTTTTTTTATTGCTTGTGAAAAGTCTGCACGGAAACCTTCTAGAAGATTCCCCCAACTCCAACTGGTCCACAAAATATATTGGACGACAGCGCACAAAACACGCTATAAGTTATAGTATGAAAAATTGCGCTTACAAAAGCAATACAGTATTTCCAAGCACACCAATTTATTCTTGTTTGTCTAGAATAGTCTAAATTCTAGATCTTTTAGAAAAATATTTTTTTTATATACAATTTTTGTTGTCTATTGTTTTGGCTAAGAAGAAAAACAAATAAAACATAAAGACATAAGACATAAAATGAATAAAATTTAAAAAAAACAAAAGACTTACATCCCAAGCAAATTCGGGTTCTCGGAAAATGTGTCCGGTGCAAGGTCCGTGATTTCATTGTTTGATACCGACCTGAGGATTTAATGTAACAGTCAATCAGGAAGTTGAGACAGACAGACAGACAGATTGAAGACAGTGCATGTGTGTGTGCTTTTATTATTTGAATAACTCAATCAAGAAGTCAACAGAGAGAAAGAGATAGAGTGTTTTGTATGTATAATTTGGATTAGTCAATCACGAAGTTAAGAAATAAAAGTAAGAGAGAGAGAGAGAGAAGAGAGAAGAGAGAGAGAGAGAGAGAAGTGAGAGAGAGAGAGAGAGAGAGAGAGAGAGAGAGAGAGAAAAGAGAGTGACTAATAGGGTGAGAGAGATTTATTACTCAATTAAGAGGTCAAGAAAGAAAAAGAATGTCTAATAAACACACGGATACGATTTAACATGGCAGTATATTACTAATCAACGTTGTATCAGCTGTTAGGTATTCAATTCTTAATTATACTTATTTAGCGACGCACCATAAAAGTGAACGGGACTAGTGACGTTTGGGATATGTTGGGTTAGAGACTTAGAAATCAGTTAGCGCTAGGATCTCTTAGGGTGTAGACGTGTTTTATTCTTACTAGGAATACTGAGACATTTGACTGTGGCCTATTTCGTGATTAAAGTTCTATTTTAATTGTTTATCAGAATTCATCCATTCTGTTCACTGGTTAAATCGATGTGTCTTGTTTTCGTGCCAGTGTTGGTTAGTTAACAGCATTGAATACACCCGAACACTAAAACTCAAACGCCTGCTGAGTAATTGAAGTTGACTCCAGTACAGCCTGAAGACAAGTCATCGCATCACACAGCAGGGCCGGCCTGAGGTAATTGGCGGGCCTCGGCGAAGTGATTTAAATGGCCCTAAAGGAAACAAAAATAAAAAGACCGAAAAATAACATTACGCAATGTATTAAAACCTTCCTGCATCTCTATCTAAATAAACGAACAAACAAAAAAAATCATATGGCGTATCTTGGCATCTTGATCATAATAGAGACTTACAGCTTGACTAGTAGTCGAGTAATCGATTTCTGCTTAGGTGGAGTTTTTAGTTCGAGTTCTGCAAATCTTTTTTTCTCAAATTATTTTTTTTTACTCCTGAGCGAGGCTCCCACCAATTGGAACCCCTAGGCAGCTGCTTAGTTTGCCTAGGCCTATGCCTAAGGCCGGCCCTGATATCGGTTTAGTGTGTGTGACAATGCGATTTATGTTGTGAGTGTTGTCTAAGTACATGTGTGGTCCATGTATGTGGTCCATGTATGTGGTTCATGTATGTGGTCCATGTGTGTCGGCCATGTATGTGGTCCATGTATGTGGTCCATGTATGTGGTCCATGTATGTGGTCCATGTAAGTGGTCCATGTATGTGGTTCATGTATGTGGTCCATGTATGTTGTCCATCTTTGTGGTCCATGTATGTGGTCCATCTATGTGGTCCATGTATGTGGTCCATGTATGTGGTTCATGTATGTGGTCCATGTATGTGGTCCATCTATGTGGTCCGTGTATGTGGTCCATCTATGTGGTCCATCTATGTGGTCCATGTATGTAGTTCATCTATGTGGTTCATCTATGTGGTCCATGTGTGTGGTTCATGTGTGTGGTTCATGTGTGTGGTTCATGTGTGTGGTTCATGTGCAATTCATGTTTTTGGTTTATTTTGGTTTCGTCTGTTCTTGATAATTGTCTGTAACTGTTTCTGTGGTATAAGATTAAAACACTGAATACAACATCGCACAGTCTCAGCTTATACAAAATTATTTGACTTACACGATCTATTATTTACCATTAACCAATTTTTTAAATTATATACTAACAATAGTCCAACATTGATACAATATAGTTAAGCGTAGTCATAAAAAAAACCTGATATCTTTCCAAGTTATACTTTTTGGTTGGTTTCAGCTGAAGGCAACAACTTTGTCTATTTTGTTTTACCAGGCCAGTGTGGTAGAAGTGTTTAAAATACACAAATATAATATGTGATGGAATGTGTAGGCCCTTGATCTAGATGTTTAGAACATTTTGACCAAAACATTTCTTTGAATGAAACAAAAAAGTACTCTAAGTATTTCTCTTCAATATTAGAGATTTTCGTTTTTGGCGGGAAAACTATAAAAAAGCGTTTTGGTGCATCCATTGTACAGAATAAAGTGTTGATAAGCTATCTTTTTTTTTAAAAGGTATATGCTATTTTCGCACACTTCCTACGCTAGTTTTCTAAACTCTTCCGTTTGTAGCTCATTTAAGTTGGCAACAGTGAAGTGAACTTTGGCCAATAATAATTTCAATGTTGAAACGTTTTTGTTAATATTTGTCTTTGTTTACAAAAGAAAGAATGATTGAGAGAGAGAGAGAGGAGAAAGTGATATATATATATATATATATATATATAGAGAGAGAGAGAGAGAGAGAGAAAGAGAAAGAGAGAGAGAGAGAGAGATAAAGAGAGAGAGAGAATGAGAAAGAGAGAGAGAATGAGAGAGATAATTAGAGAGAGAGAGAGAGAGAAAATGAGAGAGAGAGAGAAAATGAGAGTGAGAGAAAGAATGAGAGAGAATGAGAAAGCGATAGAGAAACAGAGTGAGAGAGAGAGAAAAAGAAAGAGCGACAGAGAGAATGAGAGAGAAAGAGAATGAGAGAGAGAGATAAAAAGAGAGAGAAAGAATGAGAAAGAGGGAGAGAGAGAGAGAATGAGAGAGAGAGAGAGAGAGAGTAGTGAGGTACTGAATTTTAGACCATTACTTGGTGTTTTTGTGTAAAGTATGATCGATTTTACTGTTAAAAGAAACTCTTGTTCCAATGACAGAAACAGGGGTAAACAACTCACAAGTACTCTAACTTTGGAGCAGACGACAAAATCTTCTTGTCAAGTCGTTTCACTTGGTTCTGTGACAAGTTCCTGAGAAAAAAAAAAAAGGGTGACATTTGAAAAGTCTTAAAGGGCCTGGGGTCATCCAGACGTCTAGGTCAAGTACAGTTTGACCATGTCAGAAAAATAACATCTGGACACAGCGGGCATTGACTGAGTCAAAAATAAGAGGAAACCAATCAGCGAGCATCTTGTTAAAGGATAAATTATACATGTGTTAGCCCCTATTATATTGTGAACAAAACTACAAATTATTCGTAAAACTTAGCAAGAGGGCGTACTAATAATCATTTTAGAGGATAAATTTAGGACATTAGTAGAATACTTAAGAATAATGTAGGAATCTATAGGACATATTACGACATCTTCAGGGCATTTGTAGAAAATAGACAATATAATAGAAACTGGGCATAGGCAAACAAAAATCTACACATATGTAGAAAAATACACACATATGTAGAACAAAAGACACATATAGGTTACAGACGTTACTTCAAACGAGAAGGCAATTACGTAAGCATTTCATGTGTCAATCTAGTCATACATGCTATTCAGTGATTTGAAATCTGTAAAGTCGTTGGCTGATTCAGGCAACCCATTCCATTCTCTAATAGCACTAGGGAGGAAGGAACACTTGTACGAATTTGTTCTAACGTAAGGAATAAGAAATGTGTCTCTATCTTTTGTGTCTTTCTGAGTATTTCATTAGGTTTTTGTTTTTCTAGTTGTTATTCATTGTTCAGTTTCTCTACGTTTTATTGCCACTCAACTTTTTAGTCTTATGTCCTGTAGTGTCTTTAAATCTATCGGTTTTAATAATAATTGTCGTGCACAGCTTGTTTACGCACGTCTCGATTAGTATTCCCTTCATTGCACCATAAGTTTCTGCAAGTATCTGTTTCTAAGGAGCGATTTGTTGTCATTCTTGGTTGCCTCTGTGTGAGTGGGTCGATGGCAGCTGCTTTGTTGTTGGTGCTATGTATTTGGTGTTTGTTTTCCCCAGTATTGGGGACGCAGGCTTGGACTCTGGTGTAGTCATGCCTGAGTAACAGTGTTTGTTGTATGGCCCGTGCATCCATCGCCCTAGGCTGTAGTCTTTATAATTTGTGATTGAATTATGGCACCGAGACTAAGGTGCGCTATATGACTTTTAATTGATAAGATGTTATATATCACTTGTGTGTCATGTCAATTATGATTACTAGTTGTCAACCCGCATTCATTGAACTGTTATAATTCATATCATTATTAAACTGTTGACTTTATAAAATTGTTGCTCAGCTGATATTAGTTGGTTAACCCTTAGAGTTAACAGGGTCACGTTGCATAAATTTGTTGTTTAGTTGAATGACTTATAGTCGGCATTTACTTTTGCATGCCGATACTTTTGTTCAGCTTATACTGCTCAGTGAGAGGGTAGGCCCGGGCGAAGACTTCATACCCTAGACGTCAAGACGGGTCCGATATCCTCAAAACCCTCCTTGACAGAATTACTATATTACTCTAATCAAATGTGAATATTCGTTTCCTTAAAATCTCACTGCTCGATTTCTCGTTCGTTGAAGTTTCTTTGTTCTCTTTAGTTGAGGGACCCCAAACAAAGGGCGCTAATTCTAATCTTATCTTATAAAATACAGGAGTTACTTCAATCTTATCATATTGGCCTATCTAAGGTTAATATGGAGAACATTAAAACACACTTAGGGCAGACTCTCGTAGGACATTCTTAGACATAAGTGCTGTCTGGATACAACAGACCTATGTAAGAATAATCAGGCATTTCTAGGGTATTCGTAGACATATGTAGGACATAAGCAAACATATGTAGGACATAAGCAAACATACGGAGGAAATAAGCAAACATATGTAGGACATACGCAAACATAAGGTTGACATTTTCTTCTTCTTCTAGCCAGCATTTTACTGCTGAGCTGTCAGCTCTTTTGCAGACTGTGTCAAGGAAAAATAGTGTGCTGTTTTCTTTAGTTGTTCGGCGTCCTCCACATAGGACTAGTGACCTAATGAGACGACTTTCCAGAAGGTCAGGGTCGAGTGTTCAAGAAAATAAATAATCACTTACAGCGTGAGTAGATATCTGCTTTCAAATATCTCCAGGACATCGCCCATTTCAGTCACATTTGACGACTCCAGGTAACTGTAGATGAGAAACACAGACAAGAACTGTCAACTCAGACACATTATCTTTGACTTAACGTTTAGTTCGTTAACTCGCTTCTGCTTGAAATCAGTTTTGTCTAGGCATCGCTACAGAAATGTGTCGTGCTAAGTTTATCTATAGCAATTCTTATATACCGTTTCTCACACAAAGTGCAGCAACCGTTATTTATGTAATTATATATATACACTTAAAATGTGATAAATTAAATTTGAATAATTTCCAAAAAAATTTGGGTTTATGTTGTAAAAAATGGAAGATTAAAATAATTAATTAATTATAGCTTTATATAACGCTACTTTCATGCTTTTAGCATGCTCAGAGCGCCATGGTCAGTGTGGTTCAATCTCATTTGGCCAGTGTGAAGATTGTCACAAGATGAGATGTGATTGCCGGTGATTTTATATATTTGAATAATTATGACAATGACGATCTAGGATTCAACTGAGTAATGCTTTGATAATAGAATACAGGAACATTTATTTAAATCCAACATAAGTACAGCTATGTACAAATAAATATTAATAAAACTTGTAGTTGAACTTCTTATGTAAAAATATTAGATCTATAAATGCGACTAACTCTTAGCTGATTCCAAGCTCGACTGCCGGGCGCACTTTGCAAACGAGCCCTTTTTTTGACAGCTCATTTATTCTAAGCAATCAAATTTGAATTCAGACATCTGCAGACCACGTAGATCTAGGCTGAAATTCTGGAACAAACTAAAAATATCTGCCGGGTTATTCCCGAGGTACTGTTAAAAACCTAGATTTCATATTTGTATTAGTGTCCTTACTAAATTATGAAATACATAGATAAACTTAGAATTGCATATGTGACAAAGATTATAAGGCAAATTCCTGTCCTATCACCTAACGAACTGCCAGAGCTCTGATTACCAATGAACCATCCAGACTCTTCGAACTCGGATCTTCCATTGTCATTCTCAATTTCTGGCCAAACAGCCGTCACAGATTTGTAAGATCTCAGCCAGTTATTGAGTCTGGCCTACTTAACAAAGAAGTAGATCACTCTTCAGCCTACGAAGTTTGTAAAAAATTATGTCCTTGGCAACCCGATGCCATCGTTATGTAACCAAGGATTACTGTTTCATTTCTAGATACAAAGTTAATTGATAAAAAATAAACTTAAAAACATCTCTCAAGTAAATCTAGAAAAGAAACAAAACAAATATAGTAAAAACCAGACAGTCATCTAAAAAACATTACAGAACGGCAGACGAAGTTAACAATTAAAAAAATGTCCAACTGTGGGCGGATGGATGTCAGTTCAAAAAGTCGGATCAAGTTGGAACTTTGCAAAAATATTCATCAAGACATGAATCAATAAAATTAATTAAACGATTAGTCAATTAATTATTGGAAAATAATTATTTTATTAAATACCACAAGGGACATTAATCCTTCAGTATTCACAGACATGGCTAAATATGTAGGTTTTCGTCCCTTAAGATCATTGTATATGTTATTTCTCTCACACCTATTCTCGGATCGATTGGAAGATTTTAACAATTCTACCTAAATTAATTATCAGTAAACACAAATTTCTATATCGAGTAAGGGAAATAACTTCTACATTACTGAGAGATATAGTGCGGGGTTCTTTCCCTTAGATAGGCTTTAGTTGTTGTTTTTTTTCTTCTAAATTTTGCTTCTTTGGTTTAAGGCCAAAAAGGAGTTATGAAATTGCCGCAGAAACAACTTGGGCACATTAATTATACATGTATTTCACAGTTTGCTATGAAAGCTATACTTACATGTTCGGTGATACAGCTTTGCTTGCTTTGTCAACCAAGCTAAAAAATTTGGAAAAGCTGGTCCCTGTTATTCTTCTGAAACAAAAAGGAAAAAAAAAATTATTAGTGACTATATCTTATTGATTCAAAAGTGAATTAATCAAGGATATTGTTGTATTAAACACATTATACTGTATTGAACAGCTTTATACATTAATACATTAAGTTATATTGAACACATTATTTTGTATTGACCACATTAAGTTATTTTGTATATTGTGTCCCGTATTTAACAAATCATGTTTGTATTCTAATTTAAAAAAAAATAATGTTCATTACTTCTGGTTAATGAGAATAAAAAGAATCAATCTGGCTAAACCAATATTTTCCTAATCACACAACCCAAACTTTTTCAAACATTTTTCTGATTTTTCTTTGTTTTAAGCTATTTTGTCCCCATCTTTCCGTCATAAGAGAAGATCATGACGCAATACTCGCACCAATGTAGGAAATATAGTCATGCAAGTTAATCAGAGATTTAAAACCTGCCAAGTCGTTGGTTGTCCTGGCTGTGTAAAATATCGGTATGTCAGGATCAAATCACCGTGATTCACCGGTGGGTAAATCTTGTGTTTCCTATAAAGGAAGACATCTATCTACAAAAGGATATATTTCAACTGGCCAAAAGCTTTTTCGATACCAAAAAAAATATTTTTTTTTGTAATTGTATATTCATATTTTCCCACTGCCAAAATAACATTGCTTAATAAATTAGATTTAGGTTTGTTTTGTTTTTTGGCCTCTCTGTGCGTGCTGGCTTCTCTGAAAAAAAACCTTCTGTTCAAACCAGGTCTCTAATGTCTCTTGTGTTATGTTTTCGTTAGAAACAACAAACTAAATGACCTAATCAGTGCACAAAGTGAAACATACAACCACATGTTAGGTAAAGGGAATGTAGGTAAATACATAGTTCAAAGAGGTCAAACAATGGAGAGAGAGAATGCCAGAGAAAGAGAGAACGAGGAAAATAAGCTACATATAGAAACAGAGATCAAAAGATATGTGAAAGCTATAGAACATTATATATATATATATATCGAGAGAGAGAGTGTGTGTGTGAGAGAGGTGGAGGAAACAGCCACTGTACAAATTGATGTATCTATTCGAAGACAGTAAAAAAAACTTTCTAGCACTTATTTTCTAGGTCGAGGTCACGTTTTATTTGCTCAATTGTTTGTATGACATGTAACACAATCTAGCAAGTTAGATAAGACTTGAAACCATCAACTGAGTCTGACACTTTCAAACAAAGTTATATGAAACCAAATAAAAAAAAATAAACTTGACAACATATTAAAAGATATCGAAACACAAAACCTCAACTACTAAAAAGAAAGCATCTTTTTTTTTAAATTAACTAAATTTATCTAAAGAGAAGAATTCTGCATTTACAACTTTCTCTCTCAGTAAGGTAGAAGTATACCAATGAATGCATATAAAAAAAATTAAATAACAATGAGTAATTGACTGATGGGTTTACATTTTTTCTTATTAATTCGTATTTTGTTACGTACAATAAACGATTGTATAAAGTTTCAAATTATTTGTTTTATTTATTTGAAAATGTAAAATAACTTGGAAAGACAAAGGCTTAGCCCTCGGCACCAAAATCAGATTGATACGCTCCCTGGTCATGACCACATTTGTATATGCTTGTGAGTCTTGGACCCTGACTGCAGAGCTAGAGAGGAGAATCCTAGCAATGGAAATGAGATGCTACAGAAGGGTCCTAGGCATCACATTTAAAGACCGCATCACAAACAAAGAGATTAGAGACAGGGTTACTGCAGCGATCGGACCCCATGATGACCTGCTAACTACCGTGAAAAAACGCAAGCTTAAAATCTATGGCCATATTGCAAGATCTTCGGGGCTCGCAGACACCTTCCTACAGGGAACAGTATCAGGAAAAAAGAAGAAGAGGCAGACAGAGAAAGCGGTGGGAAGACAACATAACAGAATGGACGGGCCTACCACTGAAAGACGTTTTAAACAGGGCAAAGGATAGAGAGGAATGGAGAAAGATGGTCTACAAGTCTTGCTTGGTGCCCCAACGGTCCACAGACTAACGTATATGTAACAGGTAATAAAGTTTCAACTTGATCCTAAAATGGGTGTGATAGCAATAATATGTGGTCGAGAGGCTAAGTGCGGCTTGAGCTAGGCTTGCTTGGCTACCTAGAAGGGGGCTCGAGGTTCGACACCCGACTCGGGCAGAGTTGTGTTTACTGAGCGCCCAAAGGCAGCAGGGGAAACAAACTCCTAGATACCCCCTCCCCTCCCCCTGGTCCACAAATGAGATTGGATCAAAGCGCTCTGAGCTTGCTATAAGCATGAAAGTAGCGCTATATAAAAGCTATAATAATAATAATATGTATGGTTATCTAAAGGGACCATACCCTACATTTTAAGCCATGTAGGTAAATACTGAAGGATTACTTTCACTTGCTGGTATCAAACAAAATAATTAATTGCCAGTAATTAATTGACTAATTGGTTAATTTTTATGTTTTTTTATTCATGTCTTTTCTATGCCGATGTGAAAATGTTTAACTTGATCTGATGATGGGCATGGAGAAAGAACGAGTACAAACGTTTTACCAGACAGACAGACAGACAGAATGAGTTGATATAATCTTTGTAAAAAGAATAATAACAAAAGAATACTTTAAAAAACACTT